>VDFB02087400.1:0-26391 GCA_007258455.2 Sequoia sempervirens | reverse complement strand
CTACCACGCCCCTGACCAACATATGGTGGAATGTCCAGGTAGTTAACTTTGAGGCCCAAATGGACCTTAGCATACAACTGCTGAACAAAATACAATGGAATCTGGTCATTGTTTGGGTATATACCATGTGCTACTAGAAATCGTGGGTAGATCAATGAGGCCATAGCATGATCAACACATCTAGTGACCTAGTATCCCCTAACCTTACGCACATTTTGATAAAATGGAAAACAAGTGGCTTTTATCATTTCTTTGGTGACACTATCTTGTATTTGTTTAAGGGGAACGTCACCATGTACTTCTTCCCGCATGCGGAAAAGAATATCAGTCACTCTCTTGGGGAATATGCACTAGTCCTCTCAAGTTCATCTTTTAGTTTTCTAGACTATGCAATATTAACATGCATAGTTCACTATATATCCTTGGGTTTGCACCTTGTGCTAATGAATCTCTTAATTTTTATCTCATTACTAGTATTTGCAAACAAGATTCTAGCATGTGGAACATGATCTACATTTTCCATGTTATATATATATATATACAAAGACACCTAAAAAACAATGAGACTTTGGTAAATAATATATCTAGATAAAAAGAATACAAATCTAAAATAGAACTTGTAATTTAATTCATCTACTCATCAATAATATTTTCATACTATTAACTTGATTTAAAAGAATTGGAAGACAACTATAATCTATAACATAACATCCTTAAATGGTTCAAATTTTAAATGAAACGATGAAAGAAAGAATAAGAATACAAAGATTAAAGTATAAAATCATTTGAAAATAATTGGGGATAAAAATATTTAATCTAATAGTTGTTAACATAAATGAACTTCAATTATATAGCCTTGAGAACATCAAAAATTATAGATTGGAAAGCAAAATAAATGTGTCATATTACTTGAATCAAATCTAATAAAGTTTGACTTTATTGCATACTTGTTATAAATATCTCACATGAACCAATGAAATTCAATGTGTCTCCAAATTACATAAGAAGAGAGAACCTAAATGTGAAAAAGAAAAAGAAATTCAAAATCCATCTTTTTGTAATGAGTTTGTTAAAATTTAAAAACATTCAAGAACCCCAAAATGGTTTGAAATTGATGGGCATAATAGAAATTCTTGAAGGCAAGAGGTCATCACAAACCATTTGGTTGTGGGCTTCAAAAATTTTCAATGAATGGTTTTCCAATAAGATGTATTAACCAAAATATTCCAAATTTTTATACAATTACTAAAGATGTACAAAATGAGACCTTTACTAAATAAATTTCAAAATGCATCATTAAATGTATATTAACATCATCTGCACTCTAATTAAAAACATTAAAAACAACATAGAACACAAAGATGAAATTAAAAAGTTCCAACTAATGATGTTATAATAATCCTCCCCAAGTTGATCCTCTCATCCCAATCATCATACTTAATGTTTTGGTACTTGAATGTGTTGGTACTTGAATCATGTTTTGGTACTTAATGTTATGTTTTTTAAGAGGAAGCATTTTCTCTTTCTATTACCATAATGATTATTCTTTTTTTTGTAACTTGGTATTTCTATTTGTAGATTTTCAACTTTTTATTATGTAAATCATTCTTTGGTACCCAAGTAGTTTAAAGGTTTTTTTGAATCTTATTTAGTTTTTAGATTTAAGTGCTTTCTCATTGTCTAATTTCTTAATCAAATCTAAACATTGTTTGATCCTTATTTCCTTCTAATACCAAAATCATCCTCTTTTCCTAACTATAAGAAGTCATAGTTCAATCCCACCATGGTTGTGAATCAAGCTAAAATTGGTATGATTGGGAATATGCATGATACTAAATTTATCATAATGGAGAAGAATCATTTGACCATGAGGCCCTTGTTGAGAAAATGGTAATCAAGATATAGCTTTGATGCACACAACCTTTCTTTGGATCTTGCAAATTTGGCTAGTAATATTAATCCTAGTACAATGATTGATCTCCTTCATATACTATGTTGATTAATAAGCCATGTGGAAAGAAAGTACTTAAAGTTAAATAGGTAAAAGGATAAGCTCAACAATCCCTTTGAGTGATGTGCCATTTTCCCTCCATCCCAAGCTTCTTCTTCATGTATTCCTCCTTATTGTTTTACTCCTATCTATCTTATGCAATTTATTTCTCCTTCCACCAAATCTCCCCAAATTTATCCTCTCCTTTTTCCTAGATCTCATCTCATGCTTACTTATTATGATGCACATAGTTCTCTTGTCTCCACATTAGTTCTCATTAGTTTTGTTTACACTTCCCATGTTCCTTCTTCACTGTGATATTCCTACGCATGTCTTTGTCACTCCACACTCATTTATTATGTCACGACAAATTTATACACCACCTTCCATTTCTCATCTTGCCACTTTCATTCATGTCCTTAATCCTAATGTGCCTCTATCTACCCTTGACATTAATGTTTAAAGGCTTGTTAAGATGAAAAGTAATGTTGATTCCTTACCTAATGGAAACAAAAAAAGACATACATATAAAAATCAAACACAATTCAATTTCTATTGAAAATTTTACATATCCATTTTTTGTTGGATTTTTGGATCCTAGATTTGAGATGCACAATGTTAAAGGAGATCCCATGACACATTCAAGGTTCTTTAGTGCTACATATTTGGATTTTTTGTATGATGATAAGTTATTGGCTAAGTTCTTCCCATGAAATTTAATAGTATTATCTTCCATTGGGTCTATTTTTTAATATTGAAATTGGCCAATGCAAATATTGGGAATGTTAGATTGAAGTTTATTATTTTAGATTTTTCTACTGTAAACAAGGATCCACAAAGTATATACATTCTTAACATTTGCATGTGCAAGTGAGATGAATGTTAAGAACTAAAGTTGTTAGAGGCTACTACACTTAATTATGGATCTTCTAATGCTTCATCTACATCATCCTACCCTTTTAAATTTGAAAAGAAAAATTATTTCCAAAAGGATAGTAAAAAATAATGGAAATGACCATTGTACAAACTATACATTATAAATGTTTCTAATATAATTATGACTCTAAAGCCTCCAACTTTTTCCTTTGTAAAATGTGCTTCAAAATTTACTTAGTGCTTGCATGATTACACTTCCTCCTATTAGGCCATTAGATAAATCTAAAGTTATTCCCAAAAGATATAATGAGAAACAATTTTGTTATTAAATTGTAGAGTTAATTGTAATTATACTCAACATTTTATGGGATTAAGGAATAATTGATTAAGGATTTGATTGATAAAAAAAAAAAATTAGGTTGAGGGGGTTAATATTGGGGTCAATCCTTCAATTGTTCCTCCTAATGAAAATTTAAATATTTTACACTAAATAAATCTAATAAAATGGTTTTATATGAGGGTCATGAGATTGAGGTACATATACATGTTGACGAGCTTGAAATCATTGATTCACCTATGTATGTGAGGAATGATAATTTGTTGGTATTAATAAAAATTATAAGGGTACTTATTCTTCTTCTTATGTACTAGTGATTGACTTTTATAGAAATTTCTATGGACTAACTAGTATTCAAACTTAGGACCTCCCATTTGGTGTTAGGATGCTCTACTATTGAGCTAATGGCTCACATTGTGATGAGTCCTTTTATGGCTTAGGTGTGTATCATTTCTCCAACACACTCCCTTGAGCCACAACATAGGTGTCAAATGCACCTAGCTTGGCTCTAATACCATGTTGAAATTTCCATGAACTAGTTAGGATGCAAATCTCCACCACTAAGCTACCCACCCACTTTATGACAAGTCAATTTACGATTTAGGTATCCTAATTTTTTTGACACCTTTTTCACATTGTGAGATATTACCAAATAATTATAATGGTCATTTGGTTTGTGTGGATCATGAACCATGTAAGGGTGTGTTTATTGATCTTACTCACCAATAAAATGTATGCATTGAATAATTTTTGTTTTATCATCATTTTATCAACAAGCATATGCATATTTGAGGGTTTATTTAAAATTGACTAATGATATGTTGATTGAAACTATAGGATACATTATTTTACCTTAATTTTTTGGTCTAAAAGATGAGGGAAGTTCTTATTCTATGTCATATTCTTTCTTCTTTAGATGTATCTCATATTTTACTTGGGTATCCATGGATAAAGCAATATCAAGCAACATCATCTATGTCATGCCATCAAGGTATCAAATATGTTTGAACACTAGTAAAGAGGTTACAATTGCAAGAGATCTGTATATGCCTTTATTTTAGATTAAGTCATTTAACCTTAAATAATTTTAAGAACACATAAGGATCTCTATATAAGTGCAAGGATTCTTTGCCTAATTTGTAAAAATTTCAAAAGGAATAACAATGGTGGGAAAATCAAGACAAGATGCAACAATTTAGAATTCCTAAAGGGTTTACAATTATTAGAGCCAAAGTAGGTTATATGTAGGTTTTATATTATAAAATGATTCAAGAATCTATAAGGCCAAAAGAACCATAAGCATTGCAAACTTTAGTTTAGAAGCATAAGGGATTGGATATTTTCATTCCTAAACATGGTTTTCATAAAAAAAATTACTCATGTAGGAAGCACACTATAGAATTCACAAAGAAGGTTAGGGTTTTTAGCTTCATTTGTTATATGGAGATATTTTATTGTAATGTACATAATCAATGATATGATTCTTATTTTTTATAAGATATAGTATTATGACACCTTAACAAACCAAGCTATGAATTTCATGGTTCACTCCTACATGTATGAAATTTGCATTTTCATCTACAAGTTTGACCCTAAATTTGTAGTTTTAAAATTATTTTGTGACCTTGACCCCTACACTTCTGGTCTTTAGGAATTTATTTATCTCCATTTTTTAGACTATGTTGAGAGCCTTTATAATGTTTTTTTGCACTAACTTTGGGAAGAAACTCATTTTTCCTTACTCAAACCCTTGGATTATGCAAAATGGGAAAGCAAAATACTATATTGAAAATGCTTTAAAAACTTTCAAACAAGTGCAATTTGAATTCAACAAATTTTTAAAAAAATGCATTTAGGGTTTCAAAATTAAACGAATACATGCATTTTGAACTCTAAAAAAATTGAATTTTAAATACCTCGTGCTCAATAGTGGTCAATATGCGAATTGGAATGATGAACTTTGAAGAGAGGAACGGAAATTTGCTTTCGCCGGTGAGAGAAACTTCGTTTGGTCGCCGTCATGAACTCTGTTCACCGCGTGCACCAGGGAGACAATTACTGGTAAAAGAACACAGTAAAAGTGTGAAAATGAAACATTTTTTTTGTTTTTGTCATATTGAAGGGGTTCGGTCAAGCCAAGGTTCATCGAACCCACTTCAATATTATTTTTTAATTTGGGCATTCATTGGTTCGGCCGAACCCATTTGATTTGAGGAATGGAAAAACGCTGATTTTTCATTCCTCTTAGAAAGTGTAAACCACTATTCTAAGGTGACCCCAAGGGCAGTGGTTGATTGGAAACTGCATCATATCTTGGATCAACCACTGTGTTTTCATCTTCGACAACCTGATCTAGCATCGAGAATAGGTTCGTCGTTTTAACAAAATAGGTTGTCATATGCATGTAGTGCCTCATGTGTACTTTTTTGTCATCTCTGTAGTTGGCCCAAAAGTCTTCCACATTATGTAAATGGGTGTACTCAATCCTGACTACCTTCTTCAATTTTCCATAAGGGTCCATTCGTGGCTGGGGAGTATGGAATTCCAAGTGGTACTCAACTAACTCCTTGTTGGAGTACTCTACACACTGGGATGTAGGAAGAGAATACATGCCTTGTATAAATGTGAGGGGATAAGAGATCCCCGGTCTATGCTTGTCACTTAGGAGGGTGTGTACACGTTGTAGCTATCAAGAGAGCTCGAGCAATATCAGCTAGTCATTTGGGTATCAGGGCAGCTTGTATGGTTTCTCTGAGAAACCCTCGGCTTGAATGTAGGTAAACTTTGGAAATTGTATGAACAAAAATCCAAATCGACAAATGAAAGCATTAGCACTATGTGAGACCCTTCTTTCAAAGTCACCTCCAAGCATTCTAATAATATGGCCTATGAAGGCATCATTGACTTTACAGTAATCCTTCTTAAAATTCTTGTACTAAAGCTAGGGATACTTATCATATACTTTTAACTCCCTTCCTGGAGTCTCGCTTGGAGCCACAAACAAGCCTATGTATTGCATACAATTAGCCAGTAAATAGACTAAGTAAGATGTCATGTAAAATTGTTGAGTCTTTTTCATTGCCACAAATTTCTCATGTAAGAAATTACTAATCATCCCCACCCAGTAGAATTTTGCTTCACCCTGGAGAATTTCTTCCACGAAGTATAGTGTCCATTCCTGAAAGTAGACTGCAATTGGAAGGCCCATAACTCTACTCAATAAGGTTACCAAGTCATGGTAATCCTCATAGAAATTGCTTTGGAAGAGCTCTTGGGGCACCTTGTTTGCAATACTCCTCTTTTCTTTTAACCAATATTGGTTAATGAGCTTTTTGCATTTGACGGGGTTTGCATCCCACATATCCTTAGCATATTCTTTGGATGTTTTCTCCATATCTCTAAAGGTAGAAATATGGAAAGTTTTCCCTATTGATTTAGCAGATAAATCAACTAATACATTCCCATCCAGGTCTACAATTCTTCTAGAATCTTCTTGGTATGCCTCCCTGTGGGCCATCACAAGCTCATGAGCAATAAGAGTAGGTAGGAAACCGAAAGCCTTGGCCAACCCACTGCCTCTAATATTTTTGGCATTTTTTATTGTGGGGTTGATCCAGACCCTTTGCTTGAATTCATCAATATCAACATGTCCCAGGTTAGTTTCTAAGATCTCCCTCCAATCTGTGGTGACCTTAGAGTTGAGGGGTTCCCCTTGGAACTTGTACTTCATTTGGTCTTTATCCTCTTTTCCTTAGGGTGCTTTGGCTGGCTTCTTTCCCTTTTCTTTCTCCATGGTCGCCTCTGAAGATCCTACACCTAGTTCCATATATCTTGCAAGAGAGAGCAATAAACACATCCAAGCATGAAACATAAGGAAAGTTAGCCAAAATCCAACAAAATGATGTTAGATTAGGTTAGCATTAGCCTTTCACTAGAGGGAGTTATAACAATGTGGGCCCAGGGGTGTGGACTTCCCTGGGCTAGTGGCCATTCTGGAGGAAGCTACAGAAGGGATGATAATTAGGGCATCCCAACCCGCATCAAATTTTGGCCATGAAGTGGGGTCCACATTTTGGCATGTGGGTCAAAATCACTTTGAGGTTTCAAGGGTGTTAAGACCATCCTTTAAGCATACGGAAATAGAGGGTAGCTCAACCATCTGCAGTTTCCTCGTTCAAACGATGTTGAAAAGGTGGCCGTATGCATGCGATGTTCTGCCATGCGGGCCCCAGAGTTTCAAGGGATGACATCACAATTCATTTGGAGCCCAAGCTACCTCGGGTTGGATGATGCAGGGAGACATTGGGTCACGACTATTTGGGAC
Source organism: Sequoia sempervirens (assembly GCA_007258455.2). Taxonomy (NCBI): domain Eukaryota; kingdom Viridiplantae; phylum Streptophyta; class Pinopsida; order Cupressales; family Cupressaceae; genus Sequoia; species Sequoia sempervirens. The sequence goes on along the minus strand of VDFB02087400.1, from coordinate 18,864 downwards.
AGTGATGTCTAGATGGAGGTCCGACAGAGGAGGCCCACATTATTGAGTCTGCAGAGGGCTTCGACGTTTCCTTGTTGGTTTTCAATCAGTCAGGAGGCAATGGCAAGGTCAGGCCCCACATAGTGGAAATTTTGCAATGGTGGGAGCGAGTCAAAAGTCTGTGAACAACCGCTCGCAAGAGGTAGTCTGCACAAGGTTTAACACTTGTTCATTTTTGTTTTGAGTTTGGACAGACATGGCAGGTTTGGAACCTACCGTGTGGAAGGTCGGTGTGTAAAGGTTGTTTTAAAGTGGCAGATAGGCTACGGTGGCCCACAGATGGAATTCGATGGGGAAAGGCCCGCATGGAAGTTCAAACTTAGTCATTTTTAGTGCAAGAGCACAGACAATAGATGTGAGGTCAGGGCACGGTCGCCAAAAGGATGTTAAGGTTTCGTCATTTTAAGTAGTCATTTTGAATGTCTGTGTTGAATGATTCGCATCACATAGATTGTTGTTTTTTATTTGGATGGCAGGGCGAAGGGTGGAGTCTGATAGGCAGAAAGATGGGTCATGAAATCCGTTTAGGACGGAAACCCGCAAGCAAAAGTCCGCGAGGCAAAGCCCATGACGGATTGAAACTTGGTCATTTCGGCAAGGTTGAGTTTGATTGACAGTTAATGAGGTAGGCTTTGTGCATCAGAAAGGCGAGGTCAAAAGGTCATTTGGATCACCAAAGCCTAAAGGGGATTTTGTAGGTAGAAGCTTGCACTGGCGGACTTGATAGGGGTCGAAGTTTCTCTGTTTGGGTTGATGAATTTTGGTTGGGTTCAAGATGACCGATTAGGGGTGCCCTCCCGCAAGGGCAGACCTAATGGAGGTATTCATCATTTTAAGTTTTAAACATTTTCACAAGAAGGTGATGGCAGTGGCTAGGGCATGGGCCCAAAGGGCATGGATGCCCTAGTCGAAGAATGGTCGTGGGGACCTCAAGTCCTACATGTGGCCCACAGGTGATTCTTGAAGTTTATCAAAATTTTAACTTATGGGTTTTGTTTGCCAAGGTGTGTGCTAATTGGTTTCTAAGTTTTCTTCCACCAAGATTTAACAAATTTTTAGAAATTAAAGAAAACTCGAAGTAAGGCTCATGGTAGTAAACCAACCTGTGAGACTTGATGAAGATGAACGTGCGAATAGGTAGCAAATGTCTCGAAGCAGTGACAGAGCTCGACAAGTGCGAAGGTGGTGTTTGCAATAAGCTCTAACAATTCCTCTAAATTTTTGCAGGTGATAATGACAGCCCAAGATGGGCTATTTATATAAAATAGTGCATTTAATACCCCTCATTAATGCTTGTATGACAACGCTCAGGGTTGGTAAGTAGTTAGTTTGAAAACGGCAATGGAAGCAAGGGAGTCCACTAAGCGGATGATAGCCAGAAGTCGGTTGTTCAGGCAGTTGGCGGTAAAAATGACATTGGAGGGTATGGGTTCCATAGCGCAGAAGAATGTTGGGTGATGGTCATTTGGAACGGTTGGGGAGCCAAGGAAACCCGCATAGAGTAGCCCGCAAGGGCAGAACTACACTGCTATAAGGACGTCAATTCTAAGGATTGAAGGAAATCAGCTAAGGAAGTTCCACAAAGGCCTAAAGCCTTGAAAATTTGAGGGTAGAAAAATATGGTCATCTCAAGATGATTTCTCTAAGACTCACTGACTATTTAAGACACACAAATAGGGGGCATACAAAACAAGGCAATGACAACAAAAACCTGACAAAGCAGAAAGAGAGGGTTCCCATTCTGAAAGGGGCATGTGTGCTATAGGCACAACAATACTGTTGGTGTAAATAAAGTATTGTACCTAGTTAATTCATTACTAGGAGACTTATTTACACATGTTAAATTTACTTAGGTCCTAGGAAGGAATCTTTCTAGAAGGTGTTAGTTATCATTAGTTGTTATCTTATCTTTTGAATTGTAACACATGTGAACCTAGGTAAGTGTGATTAATTGTCTCATGTCATATGATTAAGAAACTTGTCATAATCCTATAACTTCTTGTATCTCACCTTGGCTATATAACCAAGGGGTCTCTAGTACATTGTAGAACATAACAATCATATCATTGAATCATATTGATAAGAATACAGTTTATTCTTGTCACATCATATTCTCTCTCTTTGTGCTTTCCATTTGGCCTCAAGGTCTTGTCATCCATAGCCAATTCTAACATGTTATCAAAGAAAGTTAGGTGCCATTGGAGAGTCTATTTTTGAAGAGAGATACTAGATTTGAGGTTGTTCCATTTTGTGGCTCTTTATTGAAGGTTCGTATCGAAGCTTGTTGGTGTGAATCTAAGCTCACCATTGTGTCTAAAAGGTTCAAAAAAGTTTATTTTTCCTTTTGTTTCGACCAAATCGGACATACAAGGCCCAATCTATGAGGGTTTGAAGCTAAAGAGTGGCTACCAGATCCAAAAGGTAGCTACATTTTGGGTCAAATCTAACCCTGCCATCGCGTCTAGAAGGGCCAAAAACCAAGCACTTCAATTCATCAAAATCCAAGCACTTCACCCAGAGCTTGAAGAAAAAATCCCCCCTCCTTCGGTCGTATGGATGCCATTAATGCATGTCAACATCAATTGGGTATAGTTGAAAAAATATATTTTATTCTTGGTTGAAATTTTTTTGATTTTTTTTTTGAAAAATTTCAATTTAAATCTCCTAGAAAATTATGTATTAAAAACAAATCAATTTTTTTTTTGTGGTTGAAAAGTACCACTGCAGAGTACCTTGAAGGTATTGGGCATACCACCAGCCACTACTCGCCATCCAATTATTCACCCACTTGTACCCCTAGTGGACCCTCTATTCATCAGCGGTCCACAAGCTCAAAATCGGCGGTGGTTTGGAAGAAATTTGGAACCTTTATTAAATATTCTGGCAAAGTGCAAAAAACCCCTATGGTCAAATCTGCGACCTCAAAAGATTTTGATACCCTAAAGATTTCGGTAAGTACAAATGAATATTCTAACAAATATAGAATATTCTGTCACGAGTGAAGCAAATTCCAGCAAACAATAGCTTTTGGCAGGACATCCATTTGCACGTCAAATTTAAGCCCAATATTTTCTGACATTAGCCTACATCAACATCTTAAAAAAAAATTCCCCCTTCACCGTTGGGTTTTTTGAATTTGCAGTCCAAGTTTGAAGGCTCATATCTTGGTCATTTTGACCCCTTTTTACGAGAATCTTTTTTTGATTTGGGCTAATTTTTTGCACTCTTCACCGTGGTGCAATCATTTTTTGGTTTTTGTGTTTGTTTTTTTTCTAGAAATTGCATATTCTCATAGGTTTTGTTGCTTTGTCCTCATTGTGGGAACTTTGGGAGCTCATATCTTGCTCCTATGGTAACATTTTTTGGTGCAATTTTTTTTGAAAGTGAATAATTTTTCATGTAATTTTCAGTGGTATGATTAGATTGATCTCATTTTTAACCAAATTTTACTTGATTTTGTGGAATATTTTGGCATTTGTATGTACCAAGATCAAGACCACTTCATTTTTTTTGGAAAGTGGCAACTGTAAATTCAGTAAGTATAAAGTGACCAATCATATATTGCTTGGGGTGGTTTAATGATTGAGTGATTTAGGGGGGTAATCTTGTAGTTGCTGGTTACATTCTTTTGCTTGTTTTGTGTTCTTACAATGGGGAAATCTCAAATTGAACTCCTAACTCCACATAATTATGCTACATGGAGAAAATCAATATGGCACTATCTCATGATGAAAGGTCTAATAGGTCATCTAAAGGAAACCACTCAACAACCTACTGATACTAAATAATTGGCAAGGTGAGATATTGATCATGAGAAAACACTTGGATGCATATATTCATTAGTCTCATTTGATTTACAATTTCATATTGAATCATGCAAAATACCTAAAGAGGCTTGGGGGACTTTTGAAAAATTGTATGGTAAAACAAATAAGATTAGGGGCTATCAGATAGATAATGATTTGATGAATCTTCATCCTAAAAATTTTGACCACATACAAGATTACATCTCCAAAATCAAGCAACTAAGAACACAATTGAAAGAATGCAACATTGAAAAAAAGGATTTATAGTTTATTTTGAATGTATTATCCAAGCTTGGTCCTGAGTATTCAAAATTTGTTTCTGGCTTTCATACCCATCGAATTTCTATGGGAGCATCATATGTTGATCCTAAGTTTGATGAATTTGCAAATCTCCTAATCCAAGAGGAAGCTAAGTTAATGAACATGGGTCTAATCAAGTCTTCCAAGTCACAAGCATTGTTGGCTAGTGAGTCTAAGGTACAAAAAGAATCAAGGAATCTTGATAAGAAGCAATAGAAGAAAAAGAACAAGCCACATAAAGAATCAAAATCCTCATCCTCAAAAGGAGAATCATCTAAGAAGGAGAGGCATTGTGTGCATATTGCAAGAAGGATGGACATGAAGAACACTATTGTTATAAGAAGGAAATTGATGAGTTGAAAAATCTTCTCAAAAGGAATCACATCGATTTGCCTAATAGAATGTCTGAATCATATTCTTCTCCTTCTACTTCAAAATAATCTAAAAAGGAAAAAGGTAAAGCTTCATCATCAAAATATAAAGGACAAGCTCTTTGTGCTCTATCAGGTCATGGATTAGGGAGATGACTTCCAAATTCAGGAACATCTCATCATATGGCATCTTCGCAGTCTATCTTCTCTTCATTTCAACCTTTTACTATGTCTGCTATCTTGATAGGAAACAATACATACACGAGTGTAATTGGGAAGGGATCTATTAGTTTTGGGGACAACACTTTTTAGGATGTTTTCTGTGTTCCTCATTTGTTGAACAATCTTATTTCCATATATCAGATTACACATGGTGGAGATGGGAGAATTGTGGAGTTCACACCTAATTCAGTCATCATTCGAGACTTGGAAACTAGATAGATCATTGCTACTGGGATGGTTGATCACTCATCTCAGTTCTATACCTTTGCATATTTTTCTTCTAATGATGACATTGTTCCTTCAGTTGTTGATCATATGAACCATGATTCAAAGGAGACATTTGGCTACTTGAACTTGGGAGTTCTCACATAAAGTCTAGTACTTGATCCATGCATTTCATCTCCTCCATCAACTGTTGCAGTTGAGGATCCTTGTTATTCAGTCTGGCAGTACATACATTGTCTTTCAGATTTGGCTACTTTGGATGACTTCTTGACAGGTATTTCAGACTTGTTTGTAGAGTCTCATCTTTGGGAGACATAATTGACAACATTCATCTTCTCTATGATGGAGAAGATCCTTCTTCAGTTGTTGCGAGGGAATACTTTGACCCTCTTGTTCATTATCTACATGATAATTCTTTGCAATTTTACATGAGTGTGGATACTTCTGGACAACATTTGGAGGAAGCTTCTTTATCTTCAAAGGTGATATATTTTTCTTTGGATCATGTTATACATTCATCTCTACTAGATTTTGGATTGTCCTCTTCAGTAGTGTGGCCTAGAACGCCTGTTTGGAGTGTGTCAGCTTTCAACATCAACATGGAGACACTTGAGCATGCTTCAGAGACATCATACACCATACATCTTCTTGACATCCTACATGCATTCATGGTTTTGTTTCTTCATAAGGAGAGGAACATTGTTCGGCGAGATTGGATCATCTTCAACATTCAATGTCAGTCTTTTACCATCATTGCAGGAGATTCAACATTGAGGGGGGGCTACCTTGTCTCTCTTCTACTTCTCTCTAATGGGGGGGTCTTTTTCCTCACATGGGGTTTTGACCTTCTCATGCATCATTGAGAGCATTTCATTTTTTGTATCTTTTATCACTCTTTCGGGGAGGATTTTTGTCTCATTGGGTTTTCTCCTTTTCTCTGTTTGTGAGAGATTTCATTTGCATATGCATATTGGTACCTGACATGGCCTAGTAGCCAGGACCCATTCTTGCATCTTTGTGTCATTTGCATAATAATCTACTACTCCCTAAGTTGCACTTAAGGGGGGTTGTTGGTGTCAATAAAATATTGTACCTAGTTAATTCATTACTAGGGGACTTATTTACACATGTTAAGTTTACTTAGGTCCTAAGAAGGAATGTTTCTAGAAGGTGTTAGTTGTCATTATTTGTTATCTTATCTTTTGAATTGTAACACATGTGAACCTAGGTAAATGTGATTAGTTGTCTCATGTCATACGATTTAAAAGACACTTGTCATAATCCTATGACATCTTGTATCTCACCTTGGCTATATAACCAAGGGGTTTCTACTACATTGTACAACATAACAATCATATCATTGAATCATATTGATAAGAATACAATTTATTCTTATCACATCATATTTTCTCTCTTTTGTGCTTTCCATTTGGCATCAAGGTCTTGGCATCCATAGCCAATTCTAACATATACAATACTTGGATGACAAGACTATTTCTATATGCACATGTCAACCATCCAATAACACCTATTGGTGCTTTGGTTGACTTATAATAGCCTCATAGGTATAATAGTTCTTTTACCTATGAACACATGATGAGATCTATAATTTGTATAACTTCTATAAAGTGTAGTTGAAGTAAAAGTATATGGATTGCTTATTGAAATGGTTATACAGTCTTTCCCTCTAAAACATATATATATATTTTAAATATGAATACATTTAGTCTAATATTAATACATTTTAGACTTGAAATTAAATTGCAAGAAAATAATCATATTACTTTGTCAAATTTTGGTACATTTATGTTTAGTGGATGAGTTTGAGTTGTGTTAAAATTTATGGTTTATTTTTTGTGAATTTTCAAGTTGTTTTTATTTTTAAATATGGTAAGGGAGAACTACACAATTAAATCATTGCACATGTAACTTTATTAGTTGGAATATGTTAAGTGGAAGTGATAAGAGGTATATTAGAAAGATGTGCACATGAAGTCCTACGTAGAGGAGAAATATATCTATATGTATAGTACCTTAAGAACCATAAAGTGATCATGTGGATGTGTAGTTCAAAAATATTTGAATTTTATCACTTTTTGATAAGGATATTGTAACTACTAAAAGCCTTTATAGGTGCTATTAGATTGTCAATAAAAACACATATACATATGTTTTAAGATTTCTAGATTCAATTGTGTACAATTTTGATGCAAAAAAATTGTACACAATCGAATCCAAAAATCTTTGAACAAATGCAATATGGATTGTGGAAATCTAGTATCATTAACACATATACATAGTTACATTTTCCAACCATGGTACATTTTTTTGTCAAATACATTTTGTCCAATTCTTGGTCGATAAGACTATTTTTATATATACTTATCAACAATCCAATAACACCTAGAGGTGATTTTACTAGTTTATAACAACCTCATGTGTACAATAATTTAAGATATCATGATGAATATAGTAAAAATAAATGATTTTTAATGTATCATAATTTATTAATACAAATAATCATTAACAAAGATAGAAAAATGGATACAATAAGTCTCGGCCATAATAATTTTAATATCAAATAATGTATATTATTTATAGTAACGCTATATTTATTTCAAAACAATAGATACATTGTTTTTTTATCATATTCATATACAATTATAATATATTATGTGCAATACAAAGAAATGTTATAAAAAAGTTGAAAAAGACATTAACAAACAAACAAAATTGAAAGAGGAATTTTAATTTAAGTACTAGGACCACCACATTACCTTAGTAATAGAATATTGATTCATTACAAAACATAATAATTTAGATGTTTTCATCAAAGGTCAACTTAGATATGAGGAGTATGCATTTTATTGCTCCAAAAGTCACATTTCACATTATCTTATAGTGGAGGATGAACATGTTATTTTTTGCATACAAATGCATAAATGCATCAAATATTGAACACTCATCAATGCTTAAAAATATTTTTGTTCATCCCATGAATACTTTCTATTCCTCATATATTGTAAATGCATTCCTTATTCCTCATATGTTGCAAATTCATTCCTCATGTTTGTTAATATTTCTTTGAAACTAACTACTTATGGATCATGTCCTTGTTAATGAAAAACTCTCCAAGTTTATAATTTATGGGATATAGTCTATAATTCTTTACCATAAGTGTTGCCTATAAACATACCAAGCACAAATATTGCACATAAGAAAACTATATGGTCAAATCACACACTCCTCAATCAATAATAGATTTAAATTCAAATACTATAGAAATTCATAAAAATAAATATAATATTTCATTACTCAATTCTATATATATATATATATATATATATATATATAACAAGTGCAAAGAATTTGTAAGAAGCTTTGTTTCCAAACGACAAGTAATAGATGGTTAATTTTTTTCCAAATATTGGTTCATTTCTTAAATCCTTTAAACTAAATGGTAGAGAATAAAAGCTAGTAATGCAAGGAACCATTTTATTACAAATAAAAAAATCGAGCAACATCTACAAAGAAATTTTGGATGCCTAATTTCCATCTCCTCCTCCTTAGGAATACCATCTCAGAGTTAAAAATATATAAGACAATTTCATCAAAATCATTCAAATTAAAAATAATAGACATATGTTCTTATTTATACATATTAATACAATTATGAACCTAGATTCTTTGCCAAAACACTTAATTTCACACACTAATGTTGTTACCCAAGACCATGATAAAGATAAATGTTACAAATTTTTAGTATAAATCTAATAACAAACCTTACTAGTGAAAATAATAATTAATTTCAAACTCATAAAAATATATTTTTATGGATAAAATAAAGGTGTATTAATTATTGGGGTGGGGGCCTAGCTTGGTTGGCTAAATCATTCCTATTGCAGGAGGTTGGTCACAAGGTCTAGTCTCCCACACCCCCGTGGTACTGGAGGGCAAGTCGCACTAGCACCGCCGATCACATTAAAATTTTTACCAGTCACACTGCAGTTTATAGGGGGGTGTGCTACCTGATTTCTATAGTCTAAAAAAATAAAAAAGGTGTATTAATTATTAAGGATTCATAAATCTACACATGTATGGACACATGTGCCCATCAACATGCATCTCTCTTTTTATTAGTGAAATTGAACATATAGGCATTTGATTGTTGACTAAATTAATAGTTATTACCCTAACATTCATTTTCTTCCTACAAATGTTATTACATATGGGAAAATAAAACCAAATAGCATTTTGAAATACATTTCTCAATTTAAGGCAACACTATCTTTACTATTTAATAACATCTCAAACATATCTTTGTGTGAATAAATTATAAGGTAATTTTATAGAAATTTTAACAAAAATTCATATTTCTATTACTTGTGGCTTCAAGGGAATGGTCAAGAATATCTCCTCCATTAACATTCACCTTTTTAGGTTTGAATTATACTTTTTGGTTACAATACAAATATCAAGAGGCAAAATCCTAGCACAAAATTGTTTATACATAACAAAATAAGTTATGGTCAACAATGGGTGTGATTCAAGAAATAATTTAATTATATTTTAAGTTCCAACTTGTCATGTTTTACACCATCTATTTCAAAGAGATCAATATCACCAACTTCTAAACATGTTGCCTTTGTTACAACTGAAAATGTAAAAGCTAGATCAACTCTTATAATAGCTAGGTCCGCTCCAACAATGGTAAAACTCCTAAAAAAAATAGATATTTCAAATAATCAATTTAGAGAAAAAAATGAAATTAATTTCACCTCTAATGGTAGTAAAGCATAATTGATATGACATTTCAAACATTAAAACACTTAGAATAGGCAAACCCTTTCGCATGGTCATTGCCCTCTTCATGAGTAAGACAACATTGACTTGATTGCTAACTTGAATTGAATTTGGTTCAAAGCACTTCCACAATATACAATCCCTCTAGGGCTCCTAGCCCCTTTAAATTAATTTAAAATTTAAACAACTATCAAGAGACCAAAAATAGAAGATTTAACTAATAATTTTTGCATTTCTATGAGTTAATTAAATATATTATGAAATAAAATAATAAAGATAGCAATGTTGGGAGAAATAGTCAACTAAACATCTAAATTATGGACCCAAAAATAAACAAGGGAGAAATAAAAAACCAAAATCCTAGCATACCTTGGAAGTAAATGTGTGCATTTACTACTACTTTGCTCCTTGTGGGATGGTGTTATGATATAGCTACAAGAGATAGTTCATTGGAGTATAGCTTGGAAGATATCTCATGGTTTATATTTCCCAAAAAATACTAATGCATTTGTTATTACTCAAAACTATTGATATCTTTGATTGAATAATTGAAATGGGTTTTGAAGAAAATGAATGTAAGAATTTGCATAGTCAAGTAGAAGAGACTTACATAGAATACGATTTGGAGAAGAGGGAAAGCATAAATATTTATGACTATAAATGTGTAATGAGTCAGAGACTTAGTCGCTAATGACAGATCCAAAATTATTATTTTCTCCATTGATTGCTACTAATTCCATGCAAAGATGAAAATAATACAAATATTTTTAAAGGTCTCATGAGATACATTACCGCCCCACAACCAACACCAACATATGTGCCCTTTGTCATAACATACCAATATTGTCTATTTGTCATAATGTATGAGTGAGAGTATTTTTGAGTTGTATAATGTAGGTCCATTTGAATTATAATAAAAAAATTAAAAAAAATTGTCAATAATTCGAGTTTTAGATGATTAAAAGAAAAGAAAAAAGATTTGAACAACCAAAAAATTAAAAAACAGGATTTTTGGACTAACATGTGGGAGTTACCAAGAAAGTTCACATAATAATAGCCTATAAGAGAAAATAGGTGAAGATACAATTAATTGCAAAATTATGTTTTGTATTATCAAATACTCTCATAATTTAGGTAACATGTCATTTGTTACAATCATGTTGTCTTTATTTTCGCCTTTAATCATGTAGCTACACAAATGTGTGTGCACAAGTAAGGTGTTTAAATTCTAATTAGGTTTTTCTTTCAACTAATTATACTATTAATAAATTCAATTGGGACCCAAGTGCACTATCATCTATTGAGTCATTTCACCTAATTTTGTTTTACGCACATCACATCAACCTTGCAACTCCATCTCCAACTAATCATCTACTGACTCCTTTCACTAGTTTTTTGTCTTATGCACATTCTCTGCCAAATCTTACAACTGCAACTATCATCTATTGTGTCGCTTCCCCAAAATATTATCTTATGCGTATTCCAATCCAAATTTACAGTTGCAACTATCATCAATTGAGTCTTTTCCCCATTTTCCTTATGCACATTCTAAACCAATCTCACTAGGCAAGTAAAATCTATTATCTATTAGATCCTTTCACCGACTTCTGTCTTATACACATTCTACCCTGACATTGTCGCCCTTGATAGGGACTGTACCTAAAACGTAGCCCCTATTGAGTAGCAGACATTTTGTAGTGACCGTACCCTGCTGCAAACTACAAATCGGCCGTACCGGAAAACCTGGCAAGGTATACCGGCTAAATTTTAGCTAGCGACCCGTTGAAAATCGTCAGCAGACCCTCCTACTAAAACCACCGAACCATCAACACTCTCCTGACAAATCGCCATTGTAAACTATCAGAAAAGGAAGGTCTTGTTTCCGGGAATCCTTAAAAAGTGTTACGGAAAAACCACCAATGAGTTGCTGGAAAACAGCCACGCACCCTTACAGTTCCGTAAGGTCATATAGCTGTCAAACTGCTAATGGACCCTATTGGAAAAAATTGTAGTTTCAAAGTTAAAAAAAAACTATTACACACCTTTCCACAAAATAATGTAGGTTGAAAAAACAAAAATTAGATTATTTTTGTCAATGGATTTTCAGTTTATTAGTGAAGTTGAATAGTTTTTGAATGAGTATAAAGGGATCAAGTCTTTGTGCAAGGTCCTGACATCACAAGAGACGAGGTTGGCTCCAAGTGACTTTGACATAATAGATACTCCTTAATCCTTGACTCTCAATTGAGGAGGTTTTGGCTTTAGGCTTCAGCTCCCACATATATGTAAATGATATTATATTATTTGAAAATTGGTAAATTACATAAGTTTAAAATCCAAACTTCCACCATCCAAAAAATATTCAGATTTTTCATTTTTCTACTTTAAATTGAAAGATCATTGTGCAAAATTGAAATTATTGTGGCAAATGTGATTCCTCGCTAGATCATCACATCCTTGTGGCATGCTTGTACAATTCTCAAGGTTCCATTTTCCCTCTAGTGGGACCCCCTTTTTGATGTGTTTCTAAAACTCTACCTTCCTAGCCACACATTTGAACAATAGTGAATGCTTTTTGTTATTCATTCCCCCAAATTTTGGTCCCCCAATACACCTCCCCTTATTAATTAGGATTAAGGATGGTGAAGCTTACATGAGGCGACATTGTTTATGAGCGTTTATGCATTTTAAATGGTGATCACCTTAATCATCCATTTTCTTGTTGTCTTTAAGGCCACATAGCCTCCCCAACTTCAATCTCGCATCAACCAAAAATATTGCCTTTCTTGTTTATTTTTTGTTTTGTAGGTTTCTAATAATATTACAATCATCATTTGATCATCACAACATTTGTTCCTATTACAAAGACATATTTAGGTTCTAGAGTCACTTTTAGGTTTTGTACAGTTCTAGTTTAGATTCATATTATTGATTTTTAGAGTGATCGTATGAGATTTGTGACAATATTTGGATACGTTCAAAGCTCATTGTCCCAAGAAGGTTTGTACTATGAACCACATCAAGATTCACTATATATCCTTCGCCATATTCACTTAGAAGGTTCCCTTCTATATGTTTCATTATGTGTTTCACCTTGCATCATGCTTCACATCACTTTGTGGCCAACCAAGATCATTTTGATGCTAGAGTCCACTATATAGTTTGAATCATTGAGAAGTATTTAAAATCATATATGGTAGATTAGATTAAAAATCATCATTTTGAGTTGAGGCTCATACTTCAATGACATATTAGAGAGCATCATATTGTATATTAGATAAGAAAGTTGCAATTTGCATGTTAGTTGTGCTTGTGAAATATAGAAAGTTAAGGCCTCATATTGTAGCCCTTTGTGGTTTAATATAATGTAATTTCATGACTATGAATCAATAAAGATCTCATTTTTCATAATTTGTTGTGTCAAATGAGTTATGTTGTGTGCTTGTATATTTAGAGCTACATGGTTGGATAATCCTTAATCAAACTCTTTAACAATGACTATGTCAAATGATCTCAAAGCATGGTTTTGAATCTCAAGAAAAGAGATTATGTGATTAAAATTAATCTTCCAATATCACTTATTGGGTAAAGGTATCCAAGGTTCTACTTGTAAATACATCATTGTATTTGAGGTAGTCTATGATGGAAGATTATGAATAGAGCACTAGTTCTTTGAGGTAGTTTTCAAGGGATTTTATGAACTAATCACCAAACCAAAAGTAGTGTACATCAAAATAAAGGTCATGATGCCTCCATGAAGAGTGGTTGGAGGATAATATTTTACAATGTTATTGGAAGGATAGCAAAAATATTTGAAATGGTGATGAGGAAATTGAAGTAAGAAGAAATATGCTAGAGAAGGCACAAATTATCATATAATATATGGAATAACTAGAAGAAGATAGAAATCAGGCAAAGATGTTTAAAGCTACTCTTATGATTGTTAAAAGACCTAGAATTGATATTGCTAGTTATTCTAGTAGTTTGAATATAGAGAAATTTATTGATTGAAAAAATAATCTAGAAGAATACCTTGAGTATGAAGAAATTTAAGATACTAATAGGGTTATATTTTCTACTATCCAGTGGAAAGAAGTACAATTAAAATAAATAGAAGAGGTAAGGAAAAGATAGAGGTTATAATTTATAGTTATACTTTATAATTTCAATAGACTCTTAAAACATACACAAAAGTAAACATGGTACAAAAGAAATTATAGCATAAACCCTCCTATGAATAACTTCTCCTTGTTATGGAGACATTAGATCATATAGCAACCCAACAAGACTATACATCCTTATAGTTCCATAGATGAAATCATCATTATCACACACATGATTGACGCTAAAGAATACATTTTAGGCTACCCTAGTAGGAAATTGGCTAAAAAGCTAGCCTCAAATACTTAAATTTAATGAATATATAGGTCTTAGCTTTATAATGAGTATTTTATATATTGGAGACAAGATCTACCACTTCAAATTAGCACATGCATCTATCAAGATAAATATTCAATTATAAGGGAAGAGAGGGACTTATAGTTGGTATAAATTTCACCCTTAATTTAGTAACAAGTAATTTAAGATAAAAGAAGATATGGTTCTCCATTCCCACAAGTCACCATATCATAAATTAGGTATCCAATGGGATAAAATGCATCAATTCAATGTAATTATTCACTTCATGTAGCTCATGTAGGCCTTCAAAAACAAAGAGACATCCTCCTATAGCCTTACTCATTAATGGGACATAGATCGTCATGTGTTCCATTTGACATTATTATTTTTGTATTCATTATTGGCCCTACACATCAAGAAGTAGTAATAAACTACCTATACATAAATTTATAATATTTAGATCACCCATACCTTCACTTGCAATAATCCACATGACCTCATTTTTCACAACTAGATTTAATAGCACACCCAAGGGTTTGAGAAACATGCCAAAAGCATATAAGTTTCCTTCCCCAACCATGAGAATGAGATAATCCCCAAATTTTATTTGCATAGAACATCAGCTTAGGGAAAGGTCAAAAATGCTTGCAAATCAAAACAAACATTCAAATAGCCTTTAATTTGAATATTAGGAATAGGAGAGCGTAGTTATACCTATTAGAAGATTTGTTGGCAGTTGTTGTCATTGATGTCAATACTGGTGGTTTCATTAATGGTGATTTTTGGCACCAAAGTAATATGTTAGTTCTTGGCATATTCAGTTTGGGCTAACATTGAAGAGAAGAGTTGAAGAAGTTCATGGTTGGATGTCATGCCTTATCAAAGAAGTATTATTGTTAATGTTCATATAATGCATTATTACTAACAACATAGCTATTTTCATGATAACATATTAAGACGAGGATTAGAAGCATGACTAATGTTGGAGAAATGGTATATAGTATGTCTCATGCTCTCTCCTGATGTTCCTGATAATGAATGTGTTACTAAAAGGAAGTTCTACTCTCTACAAGTTGCACAAATGTTTTTGGTTCAAGAAGTTGCATTGAAGTTTTTCCAAGAGAATACTTTGTATTCCTTCATTGTTGTAGTTCTAGTCTTGTGATTTGATATTCAATATTATTTCTTTGTGTACATTGCATTCCTATATTTTCAAGTCATCTATGTTGCCGAGGAGGTTCATGTGAATTGTAGAAGGTTGTCAATGTGCTAGTTGTCTTGACTCGTCCGAGAAATTCTCTACATTTCTCTGTATTGATGTCTTTTCTCCTACAGCTTGGTGAATGTGTTCACAATGTATGTGCAATCTCTTAGTTCCAATATAATATGATAAAGTGGTCAACAAGTTATTCTACAAATGTTACATCATCCGATCATGTATTTTGTGTTTCTTGATGAAAATTGGCTATACCTTTTTAGTTTATGGTGGTTGTTGATGGGATGGCAATATGAAAGAAGTATATGGAAGTGATTTTTTATGTTCAAGGAACATCTTTAAGTAATTTGCATGTTACTAATTGGTCACTTTGGTGTTGCATTGTGTCTTGAGTTGTCTTTTTGGGTTATTTGTGGGTATCTAGCTAACAAGGCTTGTTCCTTTTCTTGGGTCATGTGCTTGGGGGGCTGTGCCAACAATGAAAGACGTGTCATGATAAATTTGGGTCCTAACCTATCCTGTTTAGGACCACATCAAGTAAATTTTTTTGAAAGAATTTTTATGGTCTAACTGGTTATGTGCTTCAACGTCTCATCCACACATTTCCTTGATGTCGACTTAGGTTGATGTGTGTTTACATGTAAATCATTTTGGATCAAATTGAAAGAAGTGTTAAGATATTTTTTATCCTCTATATCCTTAGTATAGGACCACATCATGCTTTGATGGCCGACTAGTTGAATTTATTGTTTATTCTCTTCCCAGTCAACCTAATTGAAGATTCAAAGTGTTGTGATGGATATAAATACATGATCATTCTGGATGCAACAGAATGTAGAAGTTTACAAGTGTGAAAAAGTGTGTGAGCGAGTTGTATTGAATATCTAGTAGAGATAGTGCTAAATATTGTGAAAGGAAAAATAAATTGTGCTTGAACACCTCAATCAACAAAGAGTTGTGTTGGCAATCTTTGTAATTCTCTTATGTATATTTTTTGTATCCTGCTCTAAGATAGTGAATCCCATTAGGTCCTTTGTATCTTGCTCCTGGATTTGGTTGGTACTTTAGTGTTGCAAGTCCTTTTGTATCTTGCTCTAAGGCAGTGATCCTTCTTGCAAGTCTTTTGGTAGTGAGCCTTATATTATGAGTTCTCTCATCATGGTTTTTCCCTCATTGGGTTTTTCACACAAGTATAGTGTCTCTTTGTACATGTGTGTGTTCTCTTTCTCTTTGCTACTAATCTAATTACTGCTATATCTTTCATTGGTAAAGTTTGTTGAAGGTGCTAAAGATTCAAATTGTAATATTCTTCTCTGCTTAAAGTTACATTCTTGTCTACTAAAGGAGTTTGAGTTGTGCTGAAAGTTTTAAGTTCCAGAAGGGGTTAAGTTTTGTGTGGATTAATTCAACCCCACTCCGAGTCTCTGAAAGTGTCCAACAATTGGTATAAGAGCCAAGTTCCTCTATAGAAGCTTAACAACTTCAAGCAAAGATCTAGGATGGCACATGATGGTTCATACAAAGGTCCTAGGATTTATGGGACTAATTACTCATGATGTAAATTGAGAATGGAAGGAAACCTAAACTCTCTAGGTTTTGGTGTTTGGAAATCAGTCAAAAGTGGTTATATGAATGTAATGCTAAATCCAAGAATTCTCTTTTGTGTGGACTAGCACACCCAAAAAATTTTAAGGTGATAAATTGAAAATTTTCCAAAGATGCTTGGGAGAAGCTTAGTAGCATCTATGAAGGAGATTCTAAAGTGAAGAAAGCTAATAGATATCTTCGAAAGAAAATGTGAGACTCTATGGATGATTGAAGATGAAGACAATGCAGGTTATATGATCCAGGTAAAATAAATTGTCTTTGGGATCTTTGGACAAGTGGTGAAGTAAAAGAAAGTGAAATTGTAAAGAAGGTTTAAGATCTCTCCCAAAATATTATAGTCACAAAGTATTTTACATTCAAGAATCTAAATATTTGGATCAGTATTCAATTAATTAAATGTTTGGTACTCTTACTACCTTTGAGATGAGAGATTTTGGTGAAGATGTTCCAAAGAAAGAAGTTGCATTCAAAGTTAACAAAAATATTGAAGATGAATCTACCGATCAAATTGATGAACCTGATGAAGTTGAAGAAAAAATTGTGAGAATACTAAATAAAGGCATTGAAAAGTACAAAGGTAAGTTACCATTCAAGTGCTTCAATTGTGGGAGAGTTGGTCATTTTGTATCTAGATGTCCTTATAAATAATCTATTGATGATAACCAAAGAGAGAAAATCAAAAGAGGGTTCTATTCTAAGGAGAGTTGTTGTTCCTTTGAAAACGAAGATAATGATTCAAAAGATGAAAATATATTCATAGCTTTGGAAGGAAAAAATAACTATATAGGAGAAAGAAAAAGGTCTAGTACCTTTCAGAACAACAAGGTTAATGAAATATCTATGGTAGTATGGACTAATTTTCATGCTAAGGAAGAGGAAAATGCTTGGGTAATTGAAATTAGGCGTTCTCTTCACATGACTAGTGACAAAAGTAAGTTCATCAATCTCAAGAAGGTCAATGATGAAGTTGTTAATTTTGGTGATGATAAGTTATCACAAATCTATGGAAAAGGTGATATAACAATTGATGGAAAGAATAGAACTAAAGATGTCCTTTATTTCAAAGGCCCGAAACATGATCTCCTAAGTGTCAGTCAAAAGTGCAGAAAAGGATACAATCTCACTTTTCATGCGAATGGATGTGAGATCAAAAAGGAAGGTTCTAGAAGAGTTGTTGTTGAAGGAACAAGGAGAAATGGTAATATATTATCTAAAGGAAGCTACTGGAAGAATATACTTATTGGCTCAATCCGGAGAATGTTGGTTGTGGCATAAAAGAATAGGAAACATCAACTTTGATAACATGGTGAAAATTAGTTCCTCTCATGCAATAAGAGATATACCTAGGATAACCAAGCCTACAAACACAATGTGCAAATAATGTCAGACGGGAAAGAAAACAAAGAATAGTTTCAAAAGCAAGGAGTGTTCTATTTCAATGTCATTGGAGTTGATTCACACTGAACTATACAGACCTACAAGGATAAGGATCCAACAAGGTGAAAGGTATTTTATGTTGCTTATAGATGATTACACGAGAATGACTTGGGTTGCATTCTTGAAAGAGAACTCAAAAGCCTTTGATAAGTTTAAGATTTTTAAAGAAAAAGTAAAGAATGAAATGGATGTTAGGATCAAATGTTTAAGGTTGGATAGAGAAGGTGAATTTCCCTCATATGAATTTTAATTTTTTTGTGAAGATCATGGTATTAGGAGACATTTGTCTACTCCTTGAACCCCTCAGCAGAATGGGGTAGTTGAAAGAAAAAATACAATAGTGGAAGAAATGGCTAGGAAAATGATGAAAGATGATGACCTACTATATATGTATTAAAAGGAAGAAATGTATATTGTTGTCTATTTGCTTAACATAGTA
>VDFB02087399.1:0-10414 GCA_007258455.2 Sequoia sempervirens | reverse complement strand
AAGTTGCATGGTTATACTAATTCTAATTGGGCAAGGTGTGTCACTGATCGAAAGAGCACCTCTGGATGTTGTCTCAATTTGGGGTTTGTGATGATATCCTAGTACAGCAAGAAGAAGTCATCTGTAGCATTGAGTATAGCAGAGGCAAAGTATATTGCAACTTGTGTGGCAACTCGGGAGCAGTGTGGCTTTGTAAGCTTCTTGCAGGATTGTTTGAACAATCAATGGAGCCTACTATCATTCATTGTGATAACCAAAGTTGTGTGAATCTTTCTGTCAATCTTGTGTTCCATGACAGAACTAAGCATGTGGAGATCAAATACGTATATCAAAGATATGGTATTGAGAAAAGCTATATAGTTGAGGTATATCAACATTGATGAGTAGACGACAAACATTCTCACCAAGCCTCTCTCCAGGATAAATCTTGTGCACTTTCGAGATAAGCTTGGTATGGTGGAGAATACAGCCCTAACTGAGAAGGAGCCTTAGTATCAGTGATCCTCTTTAATGAGTTCTTCTCTGTGAAAGAAGTTCGAGGTGAAATCCCTTGTTAATGAGTTAATCTATGTGAGAGAAGTTTGAGGTGAAATCCCTTGTTAATGAGTTCTTCTCTATAAGAGAATTTCGAGGTGAAATCCCTTGATTACACCCTCTAGGAGAGCCATGGTGGATGTCATGTGTGTGACTCCATGATAGCATCATGTGAGAGAGTCTATGATGATTCTCTTGTACTTGTGTTTTCACCCTCTGGGAGAGCCATGGTGAAAGTCATGTTGAGGTGACAACATCATGCGAGTGATGAACACTTGTACATACCATATATGGTTGTAGCCATTATGGTTGATATCATGTTGAGGTGATATCTAATATCACAATGAGGTGATATCCTTCTTCTCCACATATGGTTGTAGCCATTGTGGTAGACATCGCGATGAGGTGATATGTCTTTTGCAGCTGGAAGTATTTCTCCCTAGCTAAGAGGGAGTGTTGAAGTTTAGTAGCTTCGGGCTCAATTCTTCCAGCCTTGAATGAAGATATAATTTATTTATATGTGTTAATGGAAACTTTACTTTGGTCGACCTTCCTTGTATAATTCTTCCTTGGCCGACCTTCATTGTAATTTAATTATTATTATTTGTAGTTATTTCTTGATGGCTAGCCTAGTCATTTGTAAAGGTGCAACCTATCTAGAGCATTGTATATATAGAAGGTCACTTTCCTTCATCCAATCATCAAGTCAAGTTTGATCTCCTTCTTCTCAAGTGCAGATCTTTCTATCTAGTGCAAATTCCTTCGAAGGCAAATTGTGAGTCCATTTGAAAGTGCAGATTGAAGGGCAGACTATTAGTTTGTTTAACAGCCATTGTTGGTGTTGATTATTGGCCTTGTGTGTGGCCTCATTGTAAAGAGACTTGTCGCCATTATTTATATATATAAGATATATATTTGTTGTTGGGTTTTTCTCCCTCAAGAGGAGGGTTTTGCCAGGGTATCTATTGTGTTATTATGTCTCATTTTAAATTAATTTTCTGTTGTGTTATTATGTCTGATTTTAAATTAATTTTTTGTGCATTACCTCTGATCATTAAACTAACACTTTTGATCAATTGTATTTGTCATTAGAAATAATAGATAAAAAAATCACTTCTTTGACTTCTTCATAATAAAAACCCTTATATTTTTATGTTTTCCCTTATATTTCTTTTATTAAATTTATACATTAAAAACTAAATAAATTAATTATACCCTAAATATATATAGAACTATATTCCTTTTAAGAATTTCTACAGTCAAAAGCACAATTTTCTTGGGATACAGTCTTTTTATAAAATTTCATTGTATTTTATAAGAGAATGCATAAATACAGCCATAAGACCTCAAGTTCAGCCCCAATTGAGAGTGAAGAATTCATCACCAGGTTTCCGCAGCTTTAGAGGCTATATACTAATACACACTTGCAACAAACTCAAGATTAGAAAATAGAAAGCTTATAAAGAAGGCACACCATATAAGAGAGTTAAATTTCTACAGTGACGAAATACCAATGAATTAGGGCTTCAGGGACGGTTCCCGTGCCCTGCCCTCTGATAAAACTAAATTAAATGAAGTCATGCGAAGCATCACAAATAGAATGGAATGAATTCCCTTCCTTAGAGTAGAGCATCTCAAATGTCTCTGCGGCTGCTGTTGAGCTGTTGCCGTCTCTGTCAGCAGACGATATCTCATTTTTGGGATTGGAATTGTGATTGGGAGGATGATAATACAGTCGAGCAGTCTGCGGACAATGAGAATGGAAGCGTACAGCGATCCTCACGCCCAGATCTAACATTTCCAGGTATTTTGCCATAATTCTGATTTGTCTGGGCCTCGATACAGAAAAAATGGGAATGAATGAAGCGGTGCACCGAAACCCCAATTTGAAGGGGTTTGTTATATAAAGGTGTGACCGTTGGTAGCTGAAATCAAATGAATGTACCGCAGACCTTATCTGCGGGGGACCTCTCTCATTCATACACACTGTTTACAACGTGAAACACGGAATGCGTTACCTACATCGTTTAAAACGACATACCGAATGATTTCTATCACATATTAGTGCTGTTCTGCTTCGGCTTTGATGCTGATCTTTGATGTCAAATTTCTTATTGCTAATTTCCAATTAAAAAAATGATTTCTATCACATGTTTTGCGGATATTTCGCCACGGTTAGGAAGGGGTCCAATGCTTTGGTAGGTTGATATAACCTACTCTTGTTCCATCCTCTTCGTTTGCTTAAATTCTACTAATTTTCTGAACTTGGTCAGAATCATGGTTGTGATCAGCGGAATCCTAGTTAAGTTAACGTTTTACTTTTTCAAGTTTTTAAAAATTATTTAATTTAATTAGCACTTGCACTTAAAAGGAGGTTCAAGGATCATGTCAATAGAAAACTATACATATTGTAAAATGTTAAGAGTATGTGTCAAACAATTAATAATAATAAGTGTTAAATAATGAAATGAAATAAACTTAAAGATATCTAAATTAATAATAATAAGTGTTTATGGCAAGGTGGGTGCCCCATCCACACTCTTTGTGTGGTGGGGTCGAAGGACGGTGCCAACTACTATGGGGTAAAGCCACAAAGGGTGATGTGGTGGTCATATGGATGCATAATTGTTTGGCTTGGTGACATGGTGGACGACGGGCTCGTTGGTACAAAGTTGTAGCAATTTGGTGAGATGGACTATATCACGGTTTCCCTATCCTCTTTGTTAGTGTAATAATGGAAACTTAAGGCATTTTACAAAGCCCACTATGGATGTTCGTGCCATCACCTGAAGTTCGTCTGTGGGATTCAGAGATAGGACAAGTTCGTGCTACTTAGAGGTGTTCATGAGTTGGCGAGGTGGCTCTTGGCACGACTGGGTTTAATACCTGACAATCTCATTATTTTTGATGTGAGCTCTACCTCCATTGGCTTTCTATATTTCGCTTGGCATGTGTCTATTCTTCATATTTGGGTTGTGCATCTTGTTCAATGTGTGGCGTTGGTGAGTTCATTGTTGTCTACAATGGGTGAACCCAGTCTAAATTTGTGGTTAAAATGTCTATAGAGACATTAACCAACATTGGTGTTGATACCCCCATTTCCCTAGATAGCTCGGTTAGGGTAATGGCTTTTCCCGGGGAGGTCACTGAGCAAAAGCTCAAGAGGATTTTGAAGAAATGCGACTCCATCTTGGCCACGGTAAACATGGTGTTGGGTACTAGTTTTATCAACTATGGCAAAACTAAGCGAGTTGGGACCCACATCACTTCAAGGTTTTTAGTTGTTCTTTTGGAGATAAGGATGTCCAAGAAAGATGCAGAGGCCCTGATGTAGCGTTTATTCATTGCAAACTGTTTGGTTGGCTTGGAGGAGGTTCTTACTATCACCATTTCTAGTTCAGGTGTGTCGCGACCATGCGACTTTCCCACCTTCAAACCAGGCGAGGTGGTGAAATACTACCCCTTTCTCCTAGACTTGAAGGGGATGACTCTGGTGGAGCACAAGCAAGTTACAGTTGTGGGGGCAAGCTACCTTTTGAAGGCGTTCAACATCGAGCACTCCTTCGATCGTTGTGTGGTGTTGGACTTTCATGTGTTTGTTGTTGTTAATGGTTTCCTAGGTTAGTTGGTGTCAGTCCTTTGTCTAGTGTTTTTGTTTTTTCACAACTCATACAGTTATCTACAGTGGGTTGGTAGGTGGTTGATGGTGGTTTTTTATTTCATTTCACAACTGTTTTTCCTTTTGTACTTTGACCCTACGTGGTCTATGTTAGTTTGGGGTGGGTTGTCAAACAATTTGTCACGTATGGTGCTCTAGTTAACTTTCATGGCGGTCACTATAATCCTTTTTTTGATATATTAATAAAATACATACTATTATGAATTTTAAAAAAAAGTGTTTAATATTATTTGTGGTACACCTAGGGGATCTAGCAATGCGTGCATCACATGGGTAAGAAATTCTTGGGGCCACTTGGTATTTTGTATGTAACATTGGGATAAATATTTAATGTGGGTTTGCATATTGGAAAAATATTTAATATTCAAAAAACTTAGTACCAAAAAGTAAATGAGAGGGACATAGTTTTATAAGCTAGTGTTATTATACACATGGTTTATGAAATGCCACTTGGTGGTTTTGTGCAAACTTATTTCTATAAAAGCAAGCACATGAGTAGTTATTGAGGTTGACTACTTAGCTAGATCGAGCATCTCTTATATATTCCATATGTGAGAAGAGGAAACATGGATTGAGATTTGTGGTTACATGATCCTCATTTGCTTGTTCACATGGAGTGCAAGTAGGGAGCTTGATATTTTACAAATATTCATAGAGACTTTGTAAGTGTATTGTAATGTTCATTGTTGAATAATGTTTTGAGTGTGTGAGTGCTTTTGGAGACTAAATTTTTTCCTCATGACTATTTTTATAAGGTACATATTGTGTCATCTTGATGGTTTGTTTATTTATTCTTTTGCATTGTGGATTCTAAATACTTGTTTGCATATTTTTCTCTCATGGGGTTATATGAAAATAGTTCTATATGGTTGTAAATTTCCTTTCATTTGGTACCAAATCCTAGTTTTTAGGTCGTGGGAGGATATCTCTCGAGTGTTGTTAACCCTTGGAAGGAATAGATTTTTGTGCTTAGTTGAATTCATGGCTTTGTAGGAATAAAATGAATGCATTTAATGGTCATAAGCGCGTTTGTGGACTTGGGTTGTTGTAGATCTAGGGCTTCATGGAGCTTTGGTAAGTCATTTTTTTGCTTGAGCTCTTTTTTTTAGGGTTTTGGGGCTGAGGTTTTGCTAGAGACATTCTAGACAAAAATAAACCTCGTCATTAAGTCTTAAAGGCCTTAAAACTTATATTTTAATATAAAATACTATAGGGTTTATTGACAAAAAAAGGCCATTTTAAGGGCCATGAAGGAATCTCGGAAGAATATTTTTATATAGTCATATTTAAATTCTATACAATCATACAAAACCTATACTATATGGAAAAATAGGCACTACGCCTATCTAGAGCTAAAAAAAAATATTTTTAAAAAAATCCAATAAAGGCTCATAAATTTATATTAGAAAAAAGAAAACTCATTGAGTGGCATAATCAATCCCCAGTTTACTTAGAGACGATGGTTAGGCTTACCTCGTCGTTCGTGGGAGAGAGTTCAAATATTTCTGTAATTGTGCCACCAATATTGAGAAACCGTTAGTGTTCTTCCAACCCACCACCATATTTTACTTCGCTTGCTCACAGATTTTTAAATAATCTTTCTACTAGAATCCACTTGACCTTATGTAAATGAAACTTTTATACCATGTACAGTTTCCAAGATTTCATTAGCCAGTAGAAATGACATTGTTAGCTTCTTACTTTAAGAGGTAATATCTCAACGGCAGGGTCCAACGCGACTTCAATAGGAAACATGTTATTATAATTTTGATTGCAGGATGTTGATTTATAATAATACCATTATGTGAAAGCTGTTTATGTAGTCTTAGATAACTCATGAAGTAATATTGTATAACCTATGAGAATATTTTAAAATGAATTTTGTATGTGTAGGAATACTACTTCTTAATACATACAAAATGAGTTCAACTTTATTTCTTATTACAAACAAATATGAGTTATTTGAAAGTGTATAAAGATTAAAAAGTACTTTAGTAAATGTAATTTTCTTACCATCAAGCATTGTGATCCAAAGTTGTAATATGAATTAAAATCAATTTTCGATTTCAATCAGCTAGGGACAAGAGAGCGCTAAGACTGGGGTAACCACAAAGTGGTTCATCATAAGTTAAGAGTGACTTGCACCCCATGTGCAGTCTCTTTCTCAGTTCACCCTTAAACGCCTTGAGCTCAACGAAGCTCATTACTGTATCCCACTCTGGCACTGTTGAGGTTATGGAGGTTTTTAGACATCTCATACAAAAGGCAGTGGAGACCCAGACTTGATACCATGCCCTTGGCAGACCCTGGAAAATTTGAACTGCAAAGTGCTACTTCATTGAGGTGAAGTTGCACACCTTCACCACCAACTGAAGATATTGCTGCCCAATTTTCAAATTCACCTTCAAATTGAACCAACTGCCCACTTCAAAGCCTGCACTCTGCATCACTGCTCACTTTCACCACCCAAGCATCTGGGTTACCCATTGCAGCTGGCCATACTCATCACCAAGAGAGAAAGCCAGGGACCACCACGCAGAGTTTTAAGTACTCCATTTTCCTCAATAAGCAACCTTGAGTGCTCGGTGAGTGTGCAGCTTTCTCACTTGGTTGAGTAGCATAGCACTGTTTTGTAGTGCTTCTTTTCTCTTTACTTTCTTATTTCCTTTATCTCATTTCCTTGGCTATCAATGGAGGTGGAAACACCTAAACGAGGGTATGACTGAGGTAGGCCCCTATACAACCACCCAACATTTTCCCTTTCTTGTTGTGTGTAGGAGTACGTGCTCTTTGGGAGTCAGCTGGTGAACAAATTCTTTGGTGAGATTCTCCTTGTTCTCTTCACTCTTGCATATTTGTTTTATAATATTAGAGAGTACTTCATTTATTTAATCACATCATTTTGGCCCTTTAGTTAGTCTGTTGGGCCGTGAGCTTGTTTTACTGGTTTGACCTCATCTCCACTGTTGTCTGGCCGTATGAACGACAATGTACTTTTGAGATGCCAGCACACTGCGCTGATGTCCAAAGATCATGCTTCTGACCTCAGACAGAGAGCTTTCTGAGACGTAGTGTTTGACCTAGAAACTGGCTAGCCTAGCCTCTCCTTGTGTTTTGGGCCTACAGAGTAACTGAGTGGCCTCACGGTCCTCATTACTTTTGCCTCGCATTCCCTCATATTATACTTAGCTGAGGTAAGTTAGGGTAGCCTCTCACGTCTTGACCCTCTGTGACTTGGGGTCTTGCACACAGTGGTCCCCCTTGCGTACAACTGCATACATTGAAAACTAAACATGTTTAATCAAATAATTTATAGTTTCATATGAACCAAAATAATATTTGATGCAAAATATTAATACAATATTATATAATATGGTTGTTAGGTATTTTTGTTCAAGGATCAAGGGGTTCTAAATATAGAGGTAAAAATGAGAAAAAGATTGAAGAGAGATGATAAAATGTCTCATGGTGACCTCATCTAGAAGGGAGCTTAAAGTTCAATTTTGATGTTGTAGCACAAGTAATCTTGGGCCAACATGAAAATTGGAAAGGATAATTGATTTATGGTTGCTCTCTATTTCTAGGGTTTTGCAAGAATAATGAGGTAGAATGGAAAGCCTTATAGCAGGCTTGGAGAAATCAAGTTACAAAAGATAAAGCATTTCATAATTTAATGAGGTTGCATGATTGTAATTAATGTTATGCCCAAGGAGAAAATCCCAAGTTAAAAATTAAACCAATATGTTGAGGAGGTTGTAAATATACATAAATCCTTTGATCCAATCCACTTTATCCATTGCAAAATAAAAATTAGCATTCTATTATTATTATTGAACAAATGAAGGAATGCAAGAAGCAACAATAATGGCTACTTAGAGTCATAGCTTTGAAGGAATCACCAAATGTAGATTTAAATTATATTTTAAGCCTTCCACATAAAGGAATGGTGTAGCATTATGGTTGTCTTTTAATAAAGTATATTAGTTGACAAGGTTGAGAAATTGATGAGATAAGTTTATGATTAACAAGTTATTGTTGCAAGTATGTACAGTTGGTGTTTTCATTGATGTCAACAAGCTTTGGTGTTGTCATTGGTGTCAATTGTATGAGAAGGAGTTTGTTGCAAGGATGTGTAGTTGGAGTTGAGTTGATCTTGTCTCTAATGATGCTTTGATTAGTTGTATTATGTTGTCATTAGTAAGCTATTGGTGTCAACCTCTAGTGTTGCTTTGATAAGCTTATATCTATGGATGTGTAGTTGAGTTTTTATGTTGTAGTTGGCTTGGTGGTGATGAGTAAGTACTGAAGATGTGTTTCTGGTGCTTGGTTTCCAAGTGCTTTTGAGAAAATTGAATAAAAAGATGAAACAGTGTGTTGTAGTAGTGTTCTGGTTTGGCTTCATATTTATTTTAGGCTGAAGATCTACTTGTGCAGTTTGGATATGTTGATCAGAGGTTTTTAGAGGTGTTGTATTCAGAATTTGGTGTGCTAGTCCATTGTGCAGAGGAAGGTGTGTTCACCAGTGTGTGAACTGTATATTACAGAGGTGTCTGGGATAAATGTTCTTTCTCTACATTTCTCTGCAGAGTGGTTTCAAGTCTTGTGGATCTAGAAGTATGTTTATAGTGTCTATATCTTTCTTCAATTGAAGTTGTTTGAGGTTTGGTGTTTCATAAGTCGGTTTCTTGAGTTGCAGTGTACGACAAAGTTGTCTAAGTGTACTAGGTGTGTACATTATTAAAGTGAAAGTTGTTACAAAGGAATCTGTTGGATTTCAAGGTGTTTGTGGAATATCCTAGATTGTGTTAAAATGTTATGTGGTGTCTGCAAGTCATCTTTGGATTTGAGGATGTGTGTACTTAAGTGTTAATGATGTTAACATAGGTTCAACCGACCTTGGTGTTTGCACTAATTGTGAAGATGCTTCGACGTTTGTGGAAGTGTGGTGTGGCATGTACGAGTGGATTTAGGTTATAGCTAAGGTGTTTTTTGGTCCACCTCCATTCCTTTCCACCGTAGCAATGTTTTGTTGCCGACCAAATTTGAATTTGTATGGTTGAGGTGCATGGCCGACCTTGATGAATGTTTTTAAGGTTGAAGATGATATAAATAAATGTTGAGTTGTTGAGGGACGATGAAGATAGATAAGTATGATGTGAGTGATGTGAATTCCATAGTTGTAGGGTACAAATTTGAGAAGTGCAGTGTGAGCTTTCATGTGTTAGATTATTGAATGCAGTGAGAAAAAGGTGTCTACAATTCTCTAGAAAGACTGCAAAGTTGTCGATGATGTTGTGGTGGATTTATATGTTGCATTGAGATGGATTTCTCTTTGTAACACTTTTCTCTAGAACTTTTTTTTCTATTTTGGTTGTGAGCCTTTCTTTCTCTTGGGTAGTCAACCCTCCAACAGTGAGCCCTATTGTATTCGATATTGATGTTACTTTATAATGCGAGCTAATCCTCACCGTGGTTTTTCCCATCTTGGGTTTTCCATGTAAATCTGGTGTTTCTTTGTGTATGGTGTTGATTTGGTTTTGTTTTTGTTATTTACATTCATAATAAATCATTTTAACAAATTAAGGGTTAATTGGATTAATGAGGATTTGAATGTTTGTGAGGGTTTTTATTTTTTAAGGTACAATTGATTCACCCCCCCTCAATTGTCTTGTGCAATCAATAGTTATATAGTTAGTATTGGCACAATAAGCAACACTTATTATTGGCATGTTATGAATTGTATGGTGCATCATTTTTTTAGATAAGATGGGCTAGTTTTTAATAAATATACTTTTGGGAATAATCTCAAAGTCATTCATTTGCATTTAACTTCCATCATGAGAATGAAGGTGGAATCGTGTGGAATATATGAAGGATGGAGCTCAAATTAAATAGAGATCTAAAATTTGGGATATTATTAGATATTTTCCATTCTTAATATATAATACAATATGGTGGTTGCTTGTTCTTGAGGCAATGAAGGTTGTCATTGGTTTGGCTCTTTTGTTTATATGCAAGGTGCCTTTGTAGGGCATAATTGTAGGGTGTAAGTGTCATTTATGGACTAATAAATTTCAAATCATGGAAGAGTTTCCTTTAATATGTCATAATGGAGTATATATATCCCAAGGGAGTATATCAAACCAACACTTACAATACATTTGCATGCATGGACCCGTCATTGACATGGTTTATCAAATT
>VDFB02087398.1:0-17568 GCA_007258455.2 Sequoia sempervirens | reverse complement strand
GATTGACATCAAGGCCTTTATAAAATGAATTATAATGCCACATTAATAGCACAACCATTAATAGCACAATAACACTTAACATTGCAAAGGAATTAATAAAAGGAATTACAATGTCACATTAATAGCACAATAACACTTAATGTTGCAAAGGACTTAATAAAAGGAATTACAAAGTCACATTAATAGCACAACCATTTATTTTATTACAATTGAATTACAATGTCATATTATTACATAGTACAAATACAAATGTAAGCGCAAGTGCCAAGCTTCTACTAGACCGCTAGTGAAAACATAAATGCGATACATGTTTCTTTGAAAATAAATGGGACTTGTTGGGTCAACCATGAGCTCTGAAAAATAAACTCATGGGACTTTGATCACCGCATGGTGTCTAAAATAAATGAATAAAAAGAAAACCAATCAACTGTGGAAATGAGAAAGGTGGATACTGTTATGTACTAATCAATTAATACACACTAGCATAAGTTACTTAGGTCTTGCATTTACTCATTAAGTCCTAGGTTGCATTATTAGATAAATCATTTAATAAATGGGATAATATTCCCTTCCTTATTTGTAGGAGATAAGATTCCATCTAGAAGATGAGTTGTCCTTCTAGACTTATCCCCTCATTTAATGATCATTACCATTAGGGTTCACATGTTGTCACATGTTGTTAGATCAAGACACATGTCAACATCTCATGCATATTAGGGTTTACCTATTGCCTATATAATCAGGCATCTTGTACATTTGTAATATATCAATATATCCAATATCAAGATATCAATCAAATATCATATCATATCAATATAGAATCTTTAATCAAGCATTCCATTGTTGCAACACTTCTTTTGTGGTTGATTATCTTTCATGGATAAAGTCCTACATTGAAGATTCTGGAGCTTCAAGGGCTGTGCAATTCATCATCCCAACATGGTATCAGAGCTAGTCCATTGAAACATCAACCCTAGATCCAAGAAGTTTGGAGTGCAAGATTCAAGCAGGCTTAGGGTTTTATGTTGTAGGCTAGTTGGTTCTACCCGGGAGCCAAGTTGTTTTCTGGTGCAGATCAGGCCCTCTCCAACCTCTCCATTACATCCAGAAGGCCTCAAAACCCATAGATCGCCTATCCATTCGTCAAAATTAGAGACATATCATCTGGGAGCCTTCGAGGTATTATTACTAGGTTAGTTTTGTAACAGATCCATAGCTTGTAAAATTTTTAGGTCATCAGAAATTTTTAGAACAAAAATTTCTGGCTATTTTGGGAAAAAAATTTCTATAGTATTCGCAAAAATTAAAACTGCAGGGCGACTGGCAATTAAATTCAGGGTCGGCAGAAATATTAATTTGGAGCATATAGTTTTGGGGTTAATTTTTTTTTGGAAATCCATCGGCTTTTTGGGTCGGCATATCCTTTAAAGTTTATTTGATTTTTTAATTGCAAAAATTGCAATATTAAAAAATCATAGGAATCTCCTATGGTCTGTACACTCTGCATACTGGTCGGCACTGTCACATCCGCTGACATCACTTTCTGCTGCAGTCCCGTCGGCCGTGGTCACATCACCCGTCCTCACCGCCGGAGTCTACCCCACTGACCGTCGACCTTACCGGCAATCGCCCACGGATCATCGGAGCCCCTGCCGCAGTCCCTAGCCCCCGCCCCGGTTCTATTGCTGTCCACCAGCTCCGTTTGACTCTGGGCTGTGTTTCCTCTGCCGAACCCACCACTAGATCCCGCCGTCGCCAACCCGCTTAGCCGCCACCATATCCGGTGGCACATTTTTTTAAACTGTCCGATAGCCCATCGGTCATATCAGCGACCGGGGGCCACTATTTTTTGCCCTAGGGTGCTGTATTTTTGCGCCTATTTAGCCTATTCAGCTCAAATTGCAGTTTTTCTTCTGGAGGCCATATCTTCGCGCCACGATATCAAAAATTTGCAAACAAGATATCGACGGAAAGAGAATTTAGAGCACTATCCAGTGGTGCCATCTGTTTTGTAGGATTTTTCTACTATTCAATATTAAAGTCAACTGAAGTCAAACCTTCCTTTTGGACTCAAAAGCACACATCTTCGCATCAGATTGTCAGATTTTGGGGATTCCAGTGGCATTCAGGAGATTCTTCAGTGCATTTTTTTCATTAGTCCAGTCTTCTTCTTTGGTTTCAGCTCCAGGTATCTTTTTTTTGGTTTTTTGATTCTTGGACATCCTGAAGACTAAAGTAGAATTTGTTGATCTCGGAGGCATTTTCTCAGTTGCATATCTATTTGGAAGTCTTCTATTTATCGTTGAAGGTTAGTGTCCTTGATTTTTTGTGGAGAAATTTTCGTTATGGGGCTTGCATATTTCTCTTCTCCTCTGGTTAT
The DNA here is from genome assembly GCA_007258455.2 of Sequoia sempervirens. NCBI lineage: Eukaryota > Viridiplantae > Streptophyta > Pinopsida > Cupressales > Cupressaceae > Sequoia > Sequoia sempervirens. The sequence goes on along the minus strand of VDFB02087398.1, from coordinate 15,188 downwards.
GTTGCACAAGGGTAACTACCCACAATGGCAAGATGGGATCTGCCACCATCTTCATTCACTTGATTTGATGCCATATTTATTTGGTATAGTTCCTCGCCCAAGTGAAGGTATTCATGAACTTGCTTGGAGTTGCAGCAGGTACACTGTTTTGAAGATTCTTGATATGCAAGTTGATTCTGATGTTTTGAATGATATTGATCATTGTGAATGTCCTCACATTCTTTGGAAAAAGCTTTGGGAGCTCTATGGAGATTCAAACACTCCACCATTCCCTGATGATCATGCTTCAGAATGTCATTTTTCAGATCAAGTACCCCATCATGATACTGTTATGCAGGAAGTTGATTGCCTTGATCTTTCTGAAGAGGTTGACAAGGTTCCTTTCAGTGCTTCTTCTTCATCAGAGACAGTTGGTATCCCTTCATATTCAGTGCTTCCTTATCCAGAATCATTGATTGAGGCTTCCACCACTATCATCATCGATCAGGACACATTCAGTTTTTTAGACTTGACATCACATGATGGCTTCATTTCAGGTATCACTGCCTTGGCCACTTCTACAAGTTTGGAGAACATTCTTGAGGGGATATCACTCCTCTATTCAGATCACACCTTGGAGAGTTGTTTTGAGTCTCTTCATTCCTTTATCTCGACCTTGATTGGGAATCTCGAGACCATCTTGGAGGCACTTGGTTTCTCTTCAGAGATTTCATATCCGAGACTTCTTCCCTGGCATTCCATTCAGGACTTGAGGTTTCTTCAATATCCACCATTGGATTTGCTTCTTCCTAGCAGGCGATTTGTGGTTTGGACACCTTCGATGCTTTAGATTTCTTTCAGTGGTTTTGAGGACAATTCATTTAGGGGGGGCTATCAATTCTCCATCACATCCATCACATCCATCATATCTCAGTCTTTGGATATTGTTCAACATTAGTTTTTGCATCATCCTGGATTGTCACCCTCTTCATTGTTTGGGAATATGGCATCTTCACTATCAGGCAAGGAGACACTTGAGCAGAGTTCAGAGACATCATCGACATCCATCTTCATCCTTCCTTCCTTCAATTCCTATCCAGAATGGGAAGCATCTTTGCACTTGCAATTGGTTTTGTTTCTTCTGAAAGGGAGACAAGTTGTTTGTCGGCATTGGATCTTGTTCTGTCTTCAGACACTTATCTTTTTTGCAGGTGATCTCATCCTTTGGGAGGGCTATATTGTCTCTCTCTTTCCCTCCTATGGGGGGGCTTTTTATTATATTGTATCCATGTGACAGATGGTGTCCTTGGGGGGTATTTGGGAGTCCTCCATCCTTTCCTTCCCATCCTATCTCACATTTTTTGCATTTTCATCTCTCTTTTGGAGAGGGGTTTTGTTCCCATTGGGTTTTCCCCTTTTCTCCATTTGTGGGAGATTTTCTGCATCTTCATGTACATGGGTACCTAACATGGCCTCGTAGCTGGGACCCATCTTCGATCATCTCTGCATAATCATTGCATTTTCCTCCCTAAGTTGCACTTATGGCGGGGTGTTGGTGTAACTAATTAATTAATTATTACACTAGCATAAGTTTACTTAGGTCTTGCATTTAATCATTAAGTCCTAGGTTGCATTATTAGATAAATCATTTAATAAATGGGATAATATTCCCTTCCTTATTTGTAGGAGATAAGATTCCATCTAGAAGATGAGTTGTCCTTCTAGACTTATCCCCTCATTTAATGATCATCACCATTAGGGTTCACATGTTGTCACATGTTGTTTGATCTTGACACATGGCAACATCTCATGCATATTAGGGTTTTCCTCTTGCCTATATAATCAGGCATCTTGTACATTTGTAATGAATCCAATATCAAGATATCAATCAGATATCATATCATATCAATAGAATCTTTAATCAAGCATTCCATTGTTGCAACACTTCTTTTGTGGTTGATTATCTTTCATGGCTAAAGTCCTGCATTGAAGATTTCAGAGCTTCAAGGTCTATGCAATTCATCATCTCAACATGGTATTAGAGCGAGTCCATTGAAACATCAACCCTAGATCCAAGAAGTTTGGAGTGCAAGATTCAAGCAGGCTTGGAGTTTTATTTTGCAAGCTAGTTGGTTCTACCTGGGAGCCAAGCTAATTTTTGGTGCAGATCAGGCTCTCTCCAACCTCTCCATTACATCCGTATAGCCTCAAACCCATGGGGACGCTTCATCCATTCACAAAAATTATGACATACTATCCGGGAGCCTTCGAGGTATTAGTTAGGGTTTGCATTTTGTAATTATCTGCATAGCTTTGCAGAAAAAAATCTCCCTTTTAGGGCTCACAAGCAAAAAAATTTAGAAAATAAAAAAATTTCTTGGCTATTTTGGGTAAAAATTTTCTATAGTATTTCGCAAAAATTAAAACCCATAGGCTTAATCGGCAATTAAATCGTGGCTCCAAATATTAATTTTGGAGCATATAGTCTTTGGGGTTAATTTTTTTGGAAATCCATCGCTTTTTGGGTCAAAAATAACCTTTAAAGTTTATTTCTCGATTTTTAATTGTACTGCAATATTAAAAAATCATAATGTAATCTCCTATGTGGTTTGCATTACTCGCATAATCACCGGTGACTGCCACATCCAATGACATCACTTTCGGCCGCAGCCTGGGCTTCTGCCGCGGGTCACATCATCTCGCCCTCGCCACGAGTCTACCCCAATCAATCGTTTAATTCCTTACCGCAACCTCAGCCTCTTATCGACACCGTGAGCTCCCCGCTGCAATCCCTAGCCCCCGCCTCTGGCTTTATTGTTGTCCACCTACCGCTTTTGACTTCTGTGGTAAGCTTCCTCCAATAACCCGCCACTAGATTCCCACTCACGCTGACCATTCTCACCACTATATCCGGTGGTGTATTTTTAAATCCGTCTGATAGCTCCATCAGCCATATCAATCGGGCCACTTTTGTCTTCTAGGTGCTGTATTTTTATGCCTCTTATTTAGCCTATTTAGCTCAAGCAAATTGTAGTTTTCTTCCTCAAGGCCATATCTTCTTCGCCATAAATATATCAAAAAACTTGCAAACAAGATATATCGGTTTTAAAAGGAGAAATTTAGAGCACTATCCAAGTTAAGTTACCAGGGGTTTTGTAGGATTTTGCTATTCAATATTAAAAGTCAACTAAAGTCAAACCTCCCTTTTCTGACTCAAACGCACACATCTTCACATTAGATTGTCAGATTTCGGAGGTTCCAGTGGCATTCAGAAGATATTTCAGTGCATTTTTTTTCATCAGTCCAGTCATCTTCTTTGGTTTCAGCTCCAGGTATCTTTTTTTTGGTTTTTTGATTCTTGGACATCCTAAAGACTGAAGTAGAATTTGTTGATCTCGGAGGCATTTTCTTAGTTGCATATCTATTTGGAAGTCTTCTATTTATCGTTGAAGGTCATTGTCTTTGGTTTTTGTGGAGAAATTTCATTATGGGGCTTGCATATTATTCTCCTTTAGTTATGTTGCACAAGGGTAACTATTCACAATGGCGATATGGGATCTGCCACCATCTTCATTCACTTGATTTGTTGTCTCATCTATTTGGTATAGTTCCCCGCCCAAGTGAAGGTATTCATGAACTTGCTTGGAGTTGCAACAGGTACACTATTTTGGAGATCCTTGAGATGCAAGTTGATTCTGATGTTTTGAGATCTATTGATCATTGTGATTGTCCTCACATTCTTTGGACAAAACTTTGGGAGCTCTATGGAGATTCAAACACTCCACCATTCCCCCCATGATCATGCTCGTAATGTCATTTTAGATCAAGTACCCCATCATGATACTATTATGCAGGAAGTTGATTGCCTTGATCTTCCTAAGAGGTTACGGTGTTCTTTCAGTGCTTCTTCTTCATCAGAGACAGTTGGTATCCCTTCATATTCAGTGCTTCCTTATCCAGAATCATTGATTGAGGCTTCCACCACTATCATCATCGATCAGGACACATTCAGTTTTTCAGACTTGACATCACATGATGGCTTCGTTTCAGGTATCACTGCCTTGGCCACTTCTACAAGTTTGGAGAACATTCTTGAGGGGATATCACTCCTCTATTCAAATCACACCTTGGAGAGTTGTTTTGAGTCTCCTCATTCCTTTGTCTCGACCTTGATTGGGAATCCCAAGACCATCTTGGAGGCACTTGGTTTCTCTTCAGAGATTTCATATCCGAGACTTCTTCCCTGGCATTCCATTCAGGACTTGAGGTTTCTTCAACATCCACCATTGGATTTGCTTCTTCCTAGCAGGCGATTTGTGGTTTGGACACCTTCGATGCTTTAGATTTCTTTCAGTGGTTTTGAGGACACTTCATTCAGGGGGGGCTATCAAGTCTCCATCACATCCATCACATCCATCATATCTCAATCTTTGGATATTGTTCAACATCAGTTTCTGCATCATCCTAGATTGTCACCCTCTTCATTGTTTGGGAATATGGCATCTTCACTATCAGGCAAGGAGACACTTGAGCAGAGTTCATAGACATCATCGACATCCATCTTCATCCTTCCTTCCTTCAATTCCTATCCAGAATGGGAAGCATCTTTGCACTTGCAATTGGTTTTGTTTCTTCCGAAAGGGAGACAAGTTGTTTGTCGGCATTGGATCTTGTTCTGTCTTCAGACACTTATCTTTTTTGCAGGTGATCCCATCCTTTGGGAGGGCTATATTGTCTCTCTCTTTCCCTCCTATGGGGGGCTTTTTATTATATTGTATCCATGTGATGGATGGTGTCCTTGGGGGGTATTTGGGAGTCCTCCATCCTTTCCTTGCCATACTATCTCACATTTTTTGCATTTTCATCTCTCTTTTGGAGAGGGGTTTTGTTCCCATTGGGTTTTCCCCTTTTCTCCATTTGTGGGAGATTTTCTGCATCTTCATGTACATGGGTACCTAACATGGCCTCGTAGCCGGGACCCATCTTCGATCATCTCTGCATAATCATTGCATTTTCCTCCCTAAGTTGCACTTATGGGGGGTTGTTGGTGTAATTAATTAATTAATTATTACACTAGCATAAGTTTACTTAGGTCTTGCATTTAATCATTAAGTCCTAGGTTGCATTATTAGATAAATCATTTAATAAATGGGATAATATTCCCTTCCTTATTTTTAGGAGATAAGATTCCATCTAGAAGATGAGTTGTCCTTCTAGACTTATCCCCTCATTTAATGATCGTTACCATTAGGGTTCACATGTTGTCACATGTTGTTAGATCAAGACACATGTCAACATCTCATGCATATTAGGGTTTACCTATTGCCTATATAATCAGGCATCTTGTACATTTGCAATATATCAATATATCCAATATCAAGATATCAATCAGATATCATATCATATCAATATAGAATCTTTAATCAAGCATTCCATTGTTGCAACACTTCTTTTGTGGTTGATTATCTTTCATGGCTAAAGTCCTGCATTGAAGATTCCGGAGCTTCAAGGGCTGTGCAATTCATCATCCCAACAAAGATACAAAATGTACTTCTCCCCTTTCAAAATTAGAGTCATGCAAAATATGAGGGGTTGTAAAAATGTTCCCATCTTCTACTTGCAGCTTCCATGCACTAGGAGAGCACTTATCTCCATCAGAGCTCCTCATCTTGACTCAAAACCTATCTAACAAATCAGGTGAACCAAATCAACTTCTTTCCAATTCCACCCATTCTGAACTTGAAGGAAATTGGTCTTTTACTCTATAACTACATAACTACAGGCAAGAGAATTTAGAGTATCCCCAATAATGCCACATCATCTTCTTCCTAAATCTTTATTAACCCTACAAAATAAAAACCCTTATGAAAATTCAAACATTGCACTCAATAGTAAAGCCTTTATCCTTCAACAAATGATTTCAATTTTTAATTGTGCTCACTATCCTTATTTATGGGCCAATAGTGCCTCCAATAGTGCCACTACCAGCTTGGTCCCTATGTACACCTCACACATGTCACGTGTGAGGTTAGGTATAATCATGATTCATAATCGCGATTCGTGTAACTTAAGCCTTACATTTATTTAAATGTTTGATTTGATTGAGATTTGGACTCTGACAACCTCACTACATACAAAATGTACCTCAAGTTGACAAGCTATCAATTGTCAAAATCACCAATGCCACTCAAACGATATGAAATCATTACAAATATTGTTTCACTAGCCATTCAGTCTTGCATTGGTAGCAAATTCTAAACTGTTGATAATTGTAAATCTAATGGTTAAAGGGTAATTTTGGATGTTTAAGTTCGCAAGACTAGCACTCTATGCATTTCATTCTAGAATGTAACTACAACCATACATCAAATGTTCATCGAACGGTTGAGTAATTTATGAATTATGATATAAATAATAAACATGTGTTTTAAAGTTGTTTTAAACTTTAATGTGTTAGGATTGACATCAAGGCCAAGAGACCAGTAACTTAACGTTGCAAAGGAATTAATAAAATTAATAATGATACCAGGAACTGGGGGAGAAGGTCAACAAAAAATTAGAAATCAATAAAATTTTGGTAAACCCTAACAAGAGTGACAACTGACAATTTTAGTGTTTATAATGTTCTTTTGTCAATTTGATGGAAATTTTCTTTTTTCATTTGTAATGCTTTATGTTTTACTTTTAAATCTGCATGTAATTATTTCATAAATAGATAATACTTAATTTTTTAAAGGAAAATAAAATTGATTTGAATAGAGTCATAGACACTGAACTCAGAAAATAACTCTTTTCTGTAAATTTATAACAAAGATTAACACAACACAACCATTTATTTTATTACAATTGAATTACAATGTCACATTATTACATATATTTTTAAAGATGAGTAGTTGTAGAATAGGAAAGCTATTTTTTTATATAAATAACATAAGTCACTTTACATAGACACAATTTATTCCAAGTTGTTGCTCATGACAACAGATTACAAATTCATTCCAATTTCCAAGGTTCTACTGATGACAACGTAATACAAATGTGACACTAAAAATAAATGCATGATTTTAAATTTACAAAGCTTCTACTGGTGAGAATGTAGTACAAATGTGGCACTAAAAATAAATGCAAGGAACTCACCTAGCCAACCATGTTGGGGAAATGGGAGTTGTGAAGATACAAAATGTGCTTATCCCCTTTGAGAACTAGAGTCATGCAGAAGATGAGGGGTAGTAAAATTACTCTCATCTTCTACCTGCAACCTCCATGCATCAAGAGAGCACTTATGTCCATCAAAGCTCCTCATCCTAGTTCAAAACTTGTCTGAGAATTCAGGTGAACCAAATCAACTTCTTTCCAATTCCACCCATTTTGAACTTGAAGGAAATTGGTCTTTTACTCTATAACTACATAATTGAAGGTAGGAGAATTTAGGGTATCCCCAATAATACCACAACATCTTCTACCTGAGTCCTTATTAACCCAAAAAATTGAAAACCCTTATGATACTATCCACTATCAATAACCCTATTTATGGCCCACCAGTGCTACCTCTAGTCTAATTCGTGCAACCCAAATAACCAACTTAATCTATTTGTGTTTCTTAAGCCTTACATGTATAATTAAAATGTTTAATTTGATTGATGTCTGGCTACATACAAATTGTACCTCAATCTAACAAGCTATCAAAATCTCTAGAATCTAGTCACCACTAGCAGTGCCACTCAAATAATATGAAATCATTACAAATCTTGTTTCATTAAAGCTATGAGTTTTCCAATAAATCACTTCATATGTTCAAAAGATTGAGAATTTCAATTAAATGAAATGTAAAATATCAAGGAAATGAAAAGAGAGAAATGAGCCTTGATCTCGCCATGTGTTTGTATCTAACGTTTCTATTACTATTTAGGAGGTTTCAATTTACAAGTCTACTGCTTCAGAGGTTTACTTCTGGAATGCAACTAAAGCCATCCATCAAAAAATCATTGAATGGTTGTGGTTATATTGATTTTCCTTTACATACATTGTGTAAAACATTCTTAATTTTTTAAGCCTTGGTCCTACGTTATTCCTAGGTGGTTCCTCTTTTAAAACAAACTTTATGCACGTGCATATTTTTTCCACTTAAGTTCTTCTATCATTCATCGCCAAAATCCAACCCATCAGGTTCATTACCAAGATGATGAGCCTTGATCTCGCCACATGTTCACATCTAATGGTTCTAGTGTAATTTTGGAGGTTTCAATTCTTAAATCTAGTTCTTGAGAGATATACTTCCAGAATGCATCTACATCCATCCATCGAAAATTCATCAAATAGTCGTGGTCCATAATGTCGCATGGTCACTAAAACTTGGAACCTTAGAACCAAAGTCTAAAGTTTTAAAGTTTTCGAAATCTCTGATCCACCAACTACAAATATGACCAAAAAATACTTGCAACTAAGGTTAGGAAAAGCACCAAACCCTTGAATTTGGTGAATTAAGATAGGAAAAGTGGCAAGGATAGTGCATTTATGAAGTGAAGATCATGGGCAGATTGGAGCAAGTGAACATGACTTGAGGATCGATGGGTAATTAAGATCGATACGTGTGGAGTTTGGAAAATTATTACCTTTCGACCCTCGATTATCAAAGTTACTAATAGATTTTGGCATGGAGAAGAAGGCACATAGGAAGTCTAAAAGAGTGGTGGTGGTGGTAGTGTAGTTGTAGCTATTTTCAAATGGAGTCCAACTTCAGTCTGCGTTCAAGGAGGAAATTAAACCCGTTTTATGGTGAAGCTTCTAACCAAAGACTAATGGGGATGTTTTTATTCACTGATGGGAGGTTGGTACAAAGTGTGCAGATGATTTTGGGGAAATCCTTTGGAAATCTAAGCCATAGATATAGGAATAACATGGATGTATACTCCTTGATTATAGCATGGGGTTTGGACTTGGGGGAATCGACAAGCACAGTGAGAGAGGTGATGGAGATGATTGTCCATAGAGATTTCTTGGAAGGATTAGAATCAATACTTGAATGGTTTGTTCCACGTGAAGGTTTGGACATCCAGGAAGGCTTTGAAAATGTGGAACTAGAAGGGGCATAAGGATGCATCCCTTTCATGTGTTGGCTAGAGGATGAGATTAAAAATTGATGCAGGCAAGAAGCAAGGCTAGGTTGGCAAGCATTGAAGCTCTTTATAGAGCTGATGAAGGTGGAAACAATTATAGCACAGGAAAAACTGGAGGAAGAGCGCATAGAAGCATAGGTGAAAGTGGAGGCAAAGTGTATCAAAGAAAAAGGACAAAATGTGAGGAAGAGGAAGATGAAAGGAAAAGTAACAAGGAAAGTTGGTTATGAAATGAGTAGCACTAGTTGAATATGTAGTTTTTGTAGGGATTTTGCAGAATTAATGCAAGACTAGTACTAAATTTTTGGCTTGCTAGGGGTTGAACCCTTTTACGATTGTATAGTGTGAATAGTACGTACTAGGAAGGGTAAGAGAATGATAGAAAATTTTGTTGAAATATGTAAGGTAGATACAAATAGTTGTGGAACTCGTTTTAGTTGGGTAGGGTTACTTTTTCTGTTATGAAGCATGTTAAGGTGCTCTTTTGAAAAAATTGTTATATTTGTAGGTGATTTTTGGATGGTTGATGAAAACAATGAGGCAAATGATGTAATCTTTATTTTCATGCAATACAAAATCCTATTACCGACCAAAACACAAAAATCTAATGGCTCTAGTGTTATTCTGAAGTTTTCAATTCACAAGTCTACTGCTTCAGAGATTTACTTCCATAATGCAACTACAACTGTCCATTGACAATTCATCAAATGGTCATGGTTATATTGATTTGCATTGACACTTTTCCACTGCACTTTTTTTATTAGTTTGATATTATGTTTAATTCTTCAATATTTTTTTCTTAATCATTTGAAAATAGGTTTAATTCACCAATGAATTTTATATTTTAGTTTGAAAAAAAGTTTTAATCACCAACAAAATTATTTTTTCTAGTTTGAAAACAAGTTTAATTTTCCAATTGAAATATTTTATTGGTTTGAAAATAGATTTTAATAGTCAATGAAAAAAATTTAGTGGTTTTAAAAAAATTTCATTTCACTAATATTCTCCACAAACTTCTAGCGATTAGAAAATATTTGCCAATGGACTTTTTTTTTTTCATGAAAAACAAAAAAAAATTCCACTAAAATTAATATTTTTATTGAGAAGTATACAAGATTTGCAAGGATTTTACACCTTCGTCGAGGGGGGGGGATTCTTAAAGTTTTTCTTGCTTCAAGTTAGATTTCATATTTACATTTCAAGACATCATTCAAGGTATCATTGTTCATGTTTCATATTTCATGTTGATGTTTCATTATCTCATCATAAGGTTTAATTACCTAAATAGGGTTTGACCAAGGAAAACCCCTATTCCCTAATGATTAACAATTTTTTCTCTCTACATGTGTGATTTTAGATCTAGGTTTTTTGGAGCTTGAAGATCCTTTGAAGACTAATTTTCAAGATTGAGGAAAGTTGTCAAGTTGTCACAAGATTGTCATCTTCACAGATAGTCACTTAGAAGCTAGAATTTAAGCTTTTAGACTCAAAGATCTAGTAGGAGAGAAGCTACAATAGATCACTAGAGGATACCAGAGTTTTATCCAAACCCTAATATTGGGACAAAATTTCCACCTTGGGTGTATGAGTCCCAGTACAACACTTTTTCTAGTTTTCAGAAGATCCAAACCAATCATCGATAAATTCCAGTTCCTGCATAGAAACCCTATTTGGGGACAAAATCACCCAGTCTGGTGTATGAGTCCCAGTGAGCTTCAAACAAAAAAAATTAGGATTTCAAGGCTTGTTTTGACCACATCTTTCTTCCAGGCACCCCTTTGTTCATTCTTAGTTTATTACCCTGATTTTTAGTTTCATTTCCTAGGTCACTTAGTTAAGTTCACATAATACTTTCATCTCTCTTTTTAAGATATAACTTAGTGGTGAACCCCCTTTAGTCTTTAATCAAACCCCTAGAAGGCCTTATTGTAGATATCTTTCCATAATTCAATCACTAGGTTGAGATCTATAGGGATTCATTGAATTGAATATAAGTGAAATAGGAGGACCCCTAATCCCCCTTTAGTTGAACCATCTCCCAAAAGGTGGAACACTATTTTAGAGGTTTCATTTTGGTGAAGTTGATATAAAAGTTTATAAAATATTCTTTTAGGTGGTTTCATTTTGGTTAACCTAGCCTTTAGACACCTTATTTATGATTTGGATTGTATAATAGTCCTAGATCTATCTTACATTAACTTTGCATTAGGTCTTGCTTTAGTTAATTTTCATTTAGGGCTTCTAAATATTGCATTAGTGAATGTGCATATAGCTTGAATTCTCGCATCATTGATTTTCACTTGAAGTCTATAATTACACCTATTCAAGACATCATGCAAACCATGAAACATAACATTCACTCAGAATTTTTTGAATTTAGTGCAAAAACCATCGTCTAGGACTTATTGGCTCCTTTGGGTGATTTAGTCCTGTGGAAGTTGTTTTACCTGATTTTTGGGAGTTTCGTGTTGTGTATTTTTCAGTATTTAAACCCTTCAAAAACCCTAACTAGGACTCATATTCCCCTATAGGCGATTTAGTCCCAAACTAGATCTAAAACTTCCCTTTACAACATTAAAAACATCATTTTTGTGTTTTTGTTCATTGTTGTTAGTTATCTGTTACAGTTTGTTGAGTTATTATTTCACCCATTTCATTGGATCTAGCTTAATTTGGTTTAGTTATTGCATTGCTTAATTTCAAAATGGAATTTATAACATTTCATTTTTAGATTATTTCATAGTGTAATTAGCAAATTTCCTTTTTTAGAATCTAAAAATTGTATTTACACATTTCATTCTAGGACATTGTATTGCAATTTAAGGATCTTTCCATTTCAAGTTTGTATAGATTAATTTTCACAAATGTTAGTATCTATATTTTCCAAGTTTTCAAAGAAAAATTTAGTTAATAAGTATGTTAGTCCTTCATTCAATACATTTACTAGTTATGAGAGTCTCTTAGTGCAAGAGAGTTAAAATTTTGACACCCTCCCTATCTCGACACCCCCTCCCATATCTCCTATTTATGGGAATGATATGATAGAAGAAGATGCAAGTATAGACAATCATGATAATCATAATTTCTTTTCTCATAATACCTCTCATATTAGTGACGAAGGTATCTTGGTGAAAGAAGATGCACTCATCTAGAATCATGAAAGTCTTGTTTATCCTTCTCCTCATCCCCCTTGGGAAGATATCATGGCACAATAGAATGAGATCATAGAAAAATTTCTAAACATCACCTTACCTAACTCCCATTCATATTTTTCTTGTGATAATATTTTAGTAAAAGAGGATGCAATTATAAATGAGGAGGATATGTTGGTGTTAGATGATAAAATCTTTAATATCTATGACAAACCTATTTTATTTTCCTCCCCTACATCTCCTATTTTGGAAGACATTATGGGACAAAGAGATGTAATCATAGATAACCATGATAATCATACTTGTTCTTCTCCTAATATCTCTCCTATTTATGAAGAAGATATCTTGAGGTTAGAAAATCAAACCCATGCGAGTTAGGAGAGTCCTATTTTTCTTTCTTCCCCTAGGAAAAACATTATTAAACAAGAGAATGACATCATTGATAAGTAAGACAATCCAACCATTGATAACTCCCTTAATTGTGATGAAGTTATTTTAGAAGAACCAAGCTTTGAATGTCATAAACATTTCATTTGTAGTTATCATCAAAACTCTCCTCCTAGGGAGGATATCATGGTACAAGAAAATGATAACATTAAAAATAGTGATGTGACTTTCTTAGATGATGGTGACAAGACAACACTAGAATCCCCTTCATTAGAAAGGCATCAAACCAAAACCTCTAAGGTTATGAATGCACAAGTGTCCATTAGACCTCTCTTGATTATTGGACCTCCTTAATACCCTATGGGAAATCCTAAGAATCCTCTAATTCTTTACCTACCCTCACAATCACCACAAGCTCAAAAAAAACCAGTCTTCATCCTTGAACCACCTAAGAATAATGTTTCATATAAATTTAACTATAACACCATTGTTCATACATATAACACCATAAACAATTTTCAACCAAGACAAACACCTTCAAAATCCCTCCCATTGCCTAACCCTATCTTGCCTAGTGCCCCTCGTTATCCTTTACATAATGGAAAGGAGTATAATCTTGTTGAAATACTAAAGAATATTACTACTAAGATATCATTATGGGACCTTATTCAAGCCTCCCCTCATTATCATAACATGATTCAAAGTTCCTTACAAAAAATTGGCCCCCCCTAATGTGTAATCAAATGAATTAGCAGCCCAAATTCAATCCATAACTTCAGTCAACTTAGAAATTACTTTCCATCAAGATGAGTTACCCTTGCTAGAAGTGAAAAAACAAAATGATCCTTTCATGATAATACCTATATATAATAGGACAAGGATAAAATGAACCCTTGCTGAAAATGGCTCAACCCTTAATGTATGTAGTGTAACCCTTTTGGATAGACTTTGTGTGGATAAATCAAAAACTCAACCTACCTGTTTATCTATTACTGGGTTTGATAAAGTGGGAAAATGACCACTTGGTGTGATCACATTACCTATTATAGTTGGAAAAGTTACATTAAAAACTCCTATTCATGTTCTTTCATATAATCTTCTTTTAGGAAAACTATGGATTCATGCTATGAATGGAGTGCCTTCTACTCTTCATCATATCATGAAATATTTCTACAACAACAAAGCATATGTAATTGAAGTTGATCCTGAACCAAAAAGTTGTTTGGACATTGAGAAAGCCAAGGAAAATCCTTTGAAAACATTGACACCAACTACACAAGTAGAACCCATGCAAGAAGAATGAAAAGATAGGTGTCCTAAAGCCTTCACAATGTTGTCACTAGATGATTTGGGATCATTGGATTTCACACCTACATTCATGAGATAACACAAGATCATAACAAAATATTCTGAAAAGGGAAGAGAAAAAGCAGTAATGTCAACACAAAATTCAGAACACCCTTCGAAAGTACCCACCTCAACCACTTTAGAAGAAGAATAAAATTATATGAAAAACTTTGATGAAGCTGATTTTGAATAAAAATTGACTCCAAAAGAAATGAACAAGCTTTATGGAAAACATTATGAACTCATGAAACAACTTGTCCATATAGTGGAAAAGGATGTGGTGCTAGAGAACAAGTTATTTGTGTCCCTATAGAGAATAACACACAATCAAAGACTTGTGGTCTCAGTTATTGTCCCTTGAAAGAAACAAAAAATCCTTCACTCAATATCAACACTCTTACAAAAGATCCTTCTAAGCCAACTTTAACATTAGTGCATCTTGAACTAATAGACAATATGTCAATGTCATCACACAAAACACTAACGATTAGAGTTCTTTAGATTTTACACCTTCCTTTAAAGAAGAGTGCAAAATCTCACAATCTAAAGAGTCTTGTGTAAGTATGATATATTGTGCTAAGGAAGTGATATATTTGTCACAAAATAAATGAACATCTTCTACTATTAATCAAGAGAGTATCTTGTCAAGATTCCTCCAAGATTGTTTGATATCCCTCCCTCTAAGAACATGAAATAAATTTTACTAAAAGAGTTCATTTTGTGCATATCGTAGAAGTCATGTTCATTCTACTAATGAATGTAAGGCTTTGAGTAATCAAATCCAACATCTTAAGGAGTGTGGTGCTCTTAGCTCACCCTTGTCTTGCAATAAGTTGGGGCAAGGGGTTAATTAGCCTTGTCCTCATATGCCACTTTTCATTATCTCTTTTGGCTAGTTGACTACCTTCCATGTATATATATATATATATATATATATATATATATAAGAGCAAGCTTGGGATGTGGATGACATGTCATAAGTTGGTTGCATGTGACATACTGAGTTAGCTTTACTATTGCATTCTGAGGAAAACCCCTTATTCATGATGTAGTTTCATTTAGGAACATATGACTTGGCATAGGGCTTTCCAAATAACCTCTCTTGTCTTATTATACTTTAAAGAAATTTCTCATGTTAGCAATGGTGTTAGCAACTGCTTTAAAGTGGGGGCATACATCGATACTCAATATTCACTATGTGATTTCT
>VDFB02087397.1:0-24069 GCA_007258455.2 Sequoia sempervirens | reverse complement strand
TAAAGTCTGTGCAGACAACCCACCTAAATGCAACCACGATGAGGTAGTTTCATTTCTTCACCAGACACTTAATTTAGTCACTAGTGACCTCTCCTACAAAGTAGTATTGTGGCCTCCATGGGAGAAGTCAAATGGGAGTGCTTAAGTTAGCAGACATTCTCATTAGTAGTGAAAGATGGAAAAATGAGGATAAGTGGAGAGCTTGCCAAACTTAAGAGACTATATTTTGGAGTGAATTTTGCAAAATGTGGCATAACTATATATAGAAAGATGAGATAGTGAACTCAACTAATGGAAAGTCCATTTTTAGCCGAATGGAAACGGGAAAATTTGAAGAAAAAATGGAGAAAGGCTAGTAAATCATACAGAGAATCTGATAGAATACCTTGAGAAATAAATTTGGGTGTTGGGAGTAAATTCTTTTGTATGTCGATCATTGACATGTGTCTTTTTCTATCATCAGCACCAACCAGCTTACTAATGAGAAAAGACATGGATTAACATGCTAAATCTCGAACAAATTTATGGGCACATCTTTCCAAGAGTACCTTGTATCACCTTAGCATGTTTCACATAGCGAAAAGCACGTTTTTCAAAGCAATCAATTTATTTGATAAAAGACAATGATAGGAATGTACTAATTCAATCCTTATGGCATTTTTGGCATTCTTGAGGGATATGGATCTCCAATCCACATGTATCACCTTGGTGGAAATATTTAATGGTCCAGCGATGGTGGTGTAGCCTTAACTACATGTACGAATGAGAGAATTAATTGCACTTAAAAGTAGATTTCTCCAAAGAAGCAAAGGGCAAGTGGCTGTTATCTCAAGAGAAGCTTTCTACAACTTTCTCGTACAACCATGGTGAAAGCATTGACCTCTGGTAGACAAGTTGTAGCTTCAAGTAGAAGACTTGGTTATGTTGATGTTTTTGGGAAAAAATCATTTAGCAATGCTCCAGCAATAGAACAATGGCCTTATGAGCATTGTAGAATGGTCCAACATGATAAACACATCAAAAGAGAGGCAATGCAAGACATCATTAATAATTTTTTCAACCCTTAGTTACCGGCTAACAATAAAAACCTTAGGGAAGGTGCATTTCAGAGGATGTTGGAGCATGAACCATTAGAAGATTTTACGGTTTGGCTCTACTATTGTGGCCTGACATAGTTTATGCTACCTACCATACATCCATGCCTAGAGTTGGTTGATGCATGTGCGAAGAAGTTTAACAAAAGTACAAAGGCCATTATGGATCAAGGGGTCAAGATTACCATTTTTTCCAAAGCCATATGGGATATGGTGTGTATCCCTATGAGCTTGAGTGTCGAGCTTTTTGACGAACAACGAATGGATGTCCTAGGAGAGGACATGTTCAGCCAAAAAAAAATTTACAAAGAAAAGACCAAGGAAAGGCCACAAAGAGGGTAGATTTGTTGGTCCCTTTCACACAAGAAATTTAAGTACACACAGTCTGTGTTCTCCATGTTGGCCTAGGTTTTTGGCCTCGATGATGATGAAAAGGTTAAACCTTTCTAGTTTTCCCTAGCCCTTGCTCTCAAATGGGTAAAGGTCCAAAAGCACTATGATTTTGTTGAGGTAATAGCTGGGAACATGAGGGAGCAGTTGAAGAATTACAACACTAAGTCCAAATTCAAGTATTCTTCTATTCCGGCTCATTTTCTTTTACACTAGAATTTTGAGTGGCTGGGTAGGAATGTACCAGTATCTAGGCTAGATGAAAGTGGTTGTCTCCAACCAGTTTCTGTATGGACCCTTGTGCTTTTGAGGATAGGGGATTATTATCAGTTTACAAACAATTTTTTGAGGTCAGTACTCTATGATTTGTTGCCCTACCCAATTGTCCATTTTTCTCAAGAGGTTATGGAATGGATAAGAGATCCACTAACCCCACTATATTATTTCCTAGGTGAGGACTTCACATTCATCATATTTCATGGTTTTCCTAGGTAGGCATTTTGACTTCCCAGATTTGTAACAAACAGGGTCTTTTTGTTTGAAGCATGTCGTCAGGTAACCGTCATCGACAATATTTATGGTGCTGGAAGGAACAAAAAAAAGCTCTACGACCTTCCTCTTATACTTTCTAAGAGTCGGGTAATACTGAATAAATGAAAGGAAAAGGATGAGATCACAAATTTATTAGCAGCCTTGCACTTGGTCCTCATATGTGATAACTAGAATTATAATATGAACGAGATTTATAGTTTGAGGCACGAGGTTCAGGATTATTTATGTAGAAGGAGAAACTCGATTCGGGAAAGTGCAAATATATACATTGACCTGGCTTGCATCCTAGAAGAGTAGCCAAAATGGCTAAGTTTCTATGAGTCGTAGGTAGAGTATCAAAGGAATCGTCTGATGGGAAAATATCTCAATGCACAACTAAGGTGCAAGGGATGGTCATAAATGAAAAAGGAAGACTTCTAGAGATTCTAATAGAAGATGAGGTGCCCAGGTGCTTCGTTTAGTAACTTTCAACTGCTCGATGATGAATTCAAAGAATTATATGATAAAGAGGTTGATTCCAATAACAACAATCCTGAAACAAGCCATGAGGTGGATGAGGAACAAGTTCCACCTCAGGTTACTAGACCTCAAGAATCCGATAGTTGAAGAGACTTGAGGTGAAGGGATTCACAAGCTCCATCTACCTCTGGTGCTCGAAGTAAAGGTAAAAGGACCCGACGGTCTCCAAGAGGATTCCTAGCCATCGCTGAAGGCCAATTTTTGGAAGGAGATGCTGCCAGAGGATCAGAACATGCTAGTTTTGGTCATGCAAAGAAAAGAAGGATTCAAGATCTAGGTGCTCCTAATCTACCAGTCCGACAAGAAGAAGTGGAGTCTGCCCTACAAAATGTCCCAACCACTACAACTCAGGTAAGTTTCACTCCCTCTCTTCTTCTTGTTTCTACATCCTTGGTCAATCCTCTACCTCCTCTAATGGAAAGGAATCCTCCTCCCTCAAACCCTGAGTAGGTTATCCTGAATGCACCCCCTACCATTTTTAATGAACCTACTGAAACCACCCTATGCACCAAAGGAGCGTCATTCATCATGGCTATTGTTGTGTCTTTAATTGCCCTGTCAAGGGCCCCCATTGAAACAGCTGACACAACCTCTTTACCCATCACTCTCGGTCCATCTACTTCTGAGAAGGCACCTCTCCATCAACCTTTTTTTGTGTTCACCCCTATTAGTTTTTCCCCTGCTCAATTTGGTGTCCCACCCTTTTCCATGATCGTGCTACCTTTTGCGTCCCGTCATGCTCACACATTTGAAGTTTCCCCTACCATCACCCTTTTTGGATTACCCCCTAGTGCTTCCATTGCAGCATAGAGTGTTGATGTCCCTCAGAATCTTTAGGGTCATTTTAATGCTACCAAATAGGCCCGAAAGGACAGGAAGCAAAAAATATTGCTGAAGAATGTCAAGAACCCTACCACAAAGAAGATTGAAGCTTGTTTCAATGAGGAGTGAAACTCTTTGCTCATTACTACCATGAAGTGACTCATCACCAAGCCTGAAGGGAAAATGTAGATGGAGAACTATGAAATTCATGTAGTAGTCCTAGATTTGAATGAAACTCGCTTGCGTGACAAAGTGGTCCTAGCCAAAGCAACTCAGAAGGTGGTATATGTTGAATATGAGAGGCTAGACATGAAATTAAAGAAGCATGAGGTAGAGTTGGAAAATGTAAGAGAAACAATAAGTAGATTGCAGAATGAGATCCGAGATAGAGAAGCTAAAGTATCCCATGTAAAGAAAATTCAAGGCCAACAAGGAGATTCATCTAAGTCTTGTGCGGAAGGTTGGATTGAACAAGTTTAGCTTCATGCTAAAATTGAAAATATGAAGAGAGAGATAGATGATGCTCAATCCTAAACTTTCGATGATCTTCGAAGAATCCAGGTGGAAGTAGAAGAGTCAAGATAGGAAGTCAGAAGGCTAAGCTTAGAGTTGGCAACCATCCTTCAGGAGAAAATTCAAATGGAAGAAAGCACAAGGGAAAGAGGGCCCAATTTAACCAATAGTTAGCCATTGTATGAGCATCTGAAGCCCTCTCGATAATGAAGACGCTGATATCTAAACATTAGGAGTGGATCATAGCTGGTATTGCCATTCTTGGGCTTGCTTTGCAATTTCTAAGGGATGTTATAGAGTTGAATGCCAAGGTTAGTCTAATGGCCAATCACTTCATGCAAAAATGTTCATCCTAAGTGACAGATTCACAAAGTTTCATTTCCAAGTTGTGCATCACCACTGATTAGGTCTTGGAGAGAGTGGGGATTCTCGATCAACAGGTCACCTCCATTAAATCCAATGAGATCATCAACTATCATAGGGTTGCAAAAAAGTGTAAATAGTTCCAAATGGTGTTGAATAAGTGGGTCAATGAAATCAAGGACTTCGGCATCTTGCTACTTATGGGCTACCTCTTCTTCTTTCACTAGATGAAGAAGCGCTAAAAGTGGAGCAAGTAATTGATGCAATTTGACACAAAAGTCGGACCTTTGTAGAACTCCCAAGTTTGAGTATAATTCCCACGTTGGATGATGCTGAGAGTGAGGTCTATGCTCTTTCTCGACCTTCTTATCACCTAGGAGTGGTTTCTTCTAGATGGGGTTTCATCTCTTTTAAGGAGATTTTTGATCTCAAGCAAGCTTACAGGCAGATTTGAGACCTCATCCTACCAACTGATGCAGATTGGGAGGCTCAACATGCTACTTTCATCAAACTCCAAGAACAACTAGAGGCCTACCTCGTGCCTCCGTAAACAAAGACCCCCTATGAGTCACCAGAAGTGTGAAGCAGTTTTTTCCTTAATCATTTTGATTTTCAGCTTGTATAATGTTTTCAGTTTTGAGTGTGCCTATGCTCAAGTGGAGTTATTAGAAAGGTGCATAATGCGCCATGTGGTGGCTACGCAACTTTCATCTTTTGTCTCCCTTTTGGGAGAGAGTTCAAAACACATGTTGGCTCATTGGGGATTTTCAAGGGAGCTATATTCATGAGCTCAAAAGTCTCTACCCTTTTGACATGCCACCTCTTTGTTGTGGGTGGATTGCATCTCCTATGGAATGATATCTTTTTGGGAATTTTTCAGAGTTGGCTGAAATTTTTTCTTTCTTGGTTTTTGGGATGGAAGCTTTGAGTTAGTACCTTTGGGTGATGTGATCGATCAACTAGACCTTTTTACCAGGCTATTGCTTTTAGGATCTGGTCATTTATAGGTGTCTATCTTTGCTAAATATCTAAAAAACATCAATGCAGTAGCTAAGAATTGACAAGAAAATATCATTGTGACCTAACCAAAGATCTACGATTGAATCATGTGCCATTAACTATAAAACACCTGGCAGTATTGAATTTTGTGTTGAGGTGGTGTTTTCTTTTTTGCAGCTATATAAGGAGGGCGATAAAACAATAAGGGGTTGGATTTCAAGTTTCAGTTTCCTTGGAAAAGGGAAGTTTCTTTAGTTTTCTTAGGATATAGAATTAATTTTAGAAGCATAATTGTAGAGCTACTTGTCTCTGGCATGTTATATCTATTAAGGTTTAAACTATTGTCAGATTGGCATCCGATCTTTGTTTTAAAGTTCATTTGATATTTAAAGCACAAAATATTGAGAAATTGTTGAGATTGTGCATGTATGGCCTTTTTTCAGCTTTCTTTCTTAATATTATCATTTTGAATGAAACATTGTGTCTTGCAAGCTGAATCTGAATAGTTTAAATAACTAATTTCCATGTTGTATGTTCGTATGGTAGAATAGTGACTTGTGAAAATTAGATTATGTCATTGGATTTCTTTGCTTTTCTGAAGGGTTGTTGTTTTACTATATTATGTTGTATTAGGAGAGAGAGCTTATGCAATTTCTGAACATTATTTTGGTTACCTTTAGAAATCTTTATGTTTGATTTGACCTTAATGAACACTCCCTATGGGAAGATTTTAAAGTCTACACTATGCTTAATTGTTAGCCTTTGTTGTTTGTTCTCTTTCCAACAATGAAGGGTTGTGGAATTTGGTGTCTAATTATATCAATCATAGAAATGGTTGGGTTTGAAATGTTGTAAAAGCATTGGCATATCACCCTTTTCACATTTTATATTTACATTTCTTTCTACGCTTTACTCTAAACCCACAAAGAAGAGTCATCTTTCTATAAAATTTTTGAAGGTATTCAATGAGGTGCAAGTTGGTCCCCCACTCACTGAATTTCCCATAAAACTATCAGAGAGGCGCAAGCATTGATGATCAACAAGGCATTAATAATAATTTAGGCCAAAAGTTTCAACCAAACCTTTGGAAATCAAGATAGTTTGAGAACAAGAATTAGAATGTGTACATGAATATTAACATCTTAACATTAATATTGAACAAAGCTTCTTGATCCAACAAACTATATTTCCTATTAGTGCAAGTAATTAATCATCTTTCCCAAAATGATCACAATAACTAGTAGGATTTACTTTGTAGCACTTTCCTTCTTTATCTCAAGTGGATATAGCTCCAATTGTTTTTGAGGACCTAATAGAAAAAATTGAGCAAGTACACATTATTCAAGCTCATGAAGATGGAAGAAGAAACAAATTATAGTAAAACTTAAACTAAACAACAAACATTTTAAGAACATAATATTTGACCTCAAAATCATTTATACCTAAAAGAGTTTGAGAATAATTTAGGAATCCAATAGTCTATGATACCCCTTTAACATTTATCTTGTGTCTGGTACTTCCATTTGTATGGTTGGAACTTGGAGAAAGATAGAAGTTAATTTAATGGGAATCAAGAAAAAAGTAGACTTTGAAGTAATAGAGATGAAGGAACTCTTTAATACCTTCAACATTTTACTAAATTTATAATGGTTTGTAAACTATAATGGGAAAATTAACTCCTATAAATAATAAATCTCATTCTTTGACAAAAAATTTAATACATATACCCCTATACATTGATATGAGTAAGGCATACATAAAGAAGATAACATAAGAAAAAAATGGAGAAGAAGAATTGAAAGCACTACATTCTTTAAGAATAATAGTCTAAGACACCATGCATGAGGCTAACTCAAGAGGATAAATCATACTTGATATCAATAGTTACAACATCGATAATGAATATGCTATGGAAGAATGGGTTTGGGATGAGCTAGAAGTAAGATCTACAAAGATATTAGATGTGAGGAGGATCCAAAACTTAAGAAAAGTTAAAGAAAATTCCACTCAAGATATTTCAAATGATGAAAACCCGCCACATAATACAAAAGGAAACTATAAAAAGAGACAACATACTAAAAGTCAAAACAATTTAATCACATTTCACATGAAATTTCTCATATTAAGCTTCCTTGGTATTCTAGGGTGGGAATTCTTTAACATGTATAGAATACATGGAAAAATTATTTAAGAAATAAAATTTGAGATTATAATCTCTTCAAGATACTTTGTAGCATGACAAGATGGTGGTACACCCACAAACCTAATATCCCAATTGGGAAGACATTTTTGGTCCTTATAAGAACCAAGTACTTATCAAAAGGAGACTATAAATCCAATCTAAAATATTGTGGAAAGATGAAACTCAAAATAAACCTTCAAATTTGCATTAGGGGATGGACAAATAGAAGAGAATATGATGAAAGGCTATATACCCAACTTTTCTATTGGACATATCACCTATTGCAAAAAAAAAAGGTATAGTAACTAAGAAAAGAGAGGAGGAACCAACAATTGGATAATGGGACAAAATAATTTTATATAAAAATTTGCATTTCATGATATTGAAGAGCTAATCAACAATGTACTAAAAAAAAGCACATTATCATATCTCTAGTAGAAATAGTCCTTCACAAAGAACATTACTCTATATTTCCAAAGGACACAAGCATTTGGAACTTGATAAAGTGGATGGATAAGGTTGAAACACCATAGTAGAAGTAAAGTGGTGCCTCTAAGAATAAATTATGGAATCCAAAGGAGAAGAAAATCCTCAAAACTTTAAAAAATATAAGTTGAAGGGGAAAATCAAATAGCTACTAATAATGCACTAAAAAATAAATATTTGAACATGAACCATTGAGTACTAGAGAAAAATATATAATTTTAGAAGGAACCCTAAGATGGAAAAAATTGGAGATTAATGGGATGAAAGATAAGTGATGCAAGTGGAAAATATAAAAAAATATAAAGACCTTTTTCCTAGAATATTTACTAACCTAAAAGGTATAAAAGAAGGGGTAGGAACCATCCAGATAGAACTAAAAGAAGGATCAAAACCATAAAGGAAAATAAAATATTAACTGAAAACCTCAATGTCAAAACAAGAGTTGAGATAAAATTAGACAAAATGTTAGTAGGAGGAATGATCAAAAAATTTGAAAATACCCATGGTAGATTAGACCAAACAAAGAAATCATATTTTCTTTCATCTATGATACCCATGATGTTGACGATTGTATTTTTACTACATATAGACTTATGAAATATCATTATATCCCTATTCCTCCCACTACTTCCTCTTTTCCACTTGTGGTTACTATGTAGCCCACTACCATTCTAGAGGCCTCTTCCATACCTATAGCATTTCCTGTTCCCACTATAACTAATACACTTTCACCTTCTTTTGATGAGAATTTATTTCAATCCACTATTGGCATTCCTTTTATAATTATATCATCCTTCAAACACTTTCCCTCTTTATAAAATTTTATGTTAAATTATTTCATAAATAATTTCTTAATCTACACCATTATTTAACATGGTTGTGCTTTCCTACAACCATATAAAATTATAGATTTTTAAAGAAATTCAATGCATAATTTGCTAGTTTCAACTTAGGATAGGAAAATTTTATTCTTTGAAACATTAAGAAAATTATATTGAAATTATACCTCTTTGTGCTCAAATCATTGTTCTACCCTCTCTACATCTCCTACAAATGAAAATATTTGAACTATTGATTTAGAACCATCAAGGTGTGTTTGGTAAACTAGAATGACCATGGAAATTTTCCTCTACTATTTATTGGGTTGTTCCCTTACTCTACAATGAGCATAACTTATCTAAGAGACACTTTATTAAGCACTATGTTATCTCATTGGTTGAGATAATCTTGCACCTTTCGTATCATGCTTGAGAAATCTTACATTTATATCCATGCTTATGGTTTTCTTTGGGAAAATTTTATCTTTTTGACAAGGAACAAAATTATAAAATTTATCTATGTTGCATACCTATACATTAAATAACAACAAAATCCACAATTAAATAACTTGTTTTATTACCACTTGATTCATTTAAACTAGGATAGTTATTCCATACACTAGTAGCAAATAAATGGATTAACTTTGAGAACACAATTAGCTAACTTTAATCAAAATTTCTTGGAATTACACAAGTAACAAATGGAACAATCAAGAAAACCTATTTCAATAGTAAAGCCTTAGTATCCAAGTGAATCTAACACTTATAATTTAAAGAAACATCACATAGTTCCATTGCATTGATTTGTAGGGCTCATAAATATAATCTTTTTCAATGATAGGATCTCTTGAATATTGGTCACCTCCTAGACTATTGCATGTAGTTACTCCAGCTCTTCAATAGTTTCCAAAGATTCCAAACATTAAAATTCAAACCTATATAGGGAAAAAAAGCATCTACAAACATGGGATGGATTATTAAAATTAATCTTTAATCCTCCTTATGTTTCTTTCAAATGTAATTCTTCCTCAATGCCTTTGTCAATTTCTTGTCTTAAATAATTTTATAAATGTTCAAGAGATAAACATTAATATGGAAATGCTCTACAACCTCAAAAAAATCCCATCCTAGAACCTCTTTAATTTCATTGGTAATATCTACACTTTATAAGAATAAGACCATGTTATCTCTCAGTAAATCCATTTAGAAAATATCTCGAAAAGAATCAAATGTGGAGTTCAATTTTTATCTAAATAAAAAGGTAGAGTGGGTAGATGGAAAATAACAAGTGTAGGTAGAGAAGCTATATATTTTGGCATGAATAAATCCTAGGAATCCAATTATATAACCTTTAATTATCATCTCATCATTTGTGAGTCATTCATCCAACTTCACGTTATTAATGGAATGAAGGGGAAAAAATCATTTAAGGAGCTACATGCCACATGATTGTATGATCTAGAAATTTTTTCATGTAATTTCTAGTTATTGAATCATTCATGCTATAAATCCCTTTATTTGAATAGAAACATGTTGTTTTCTTTCCTTCATGTTAACAACATAGTTAGAGAATAATTTTGGTGAATCAAGGATTTCCCATGCCTCATATAGTATAATGTTTTTCTTCTAATTGATCAATTATATTTTCACGATGCTAAATATAGTTTCCATTGAATATCCTTCAATAATGACTAAATTGATTTTACATGACCACCAATATTAAGTAATGATGTTTTCCCTTTATTACTAGTTCTAGGAAATAAATCTTAGATGCAACCTTTATCAAGATTTTTTAAGTCTTTAATGGCACATTTTGTACAAGAGTGCCCTAGGTTTCCCCTCAAATATCCATACAAATTAAACTTTCACCTAGTTTCTTATGGAGGAATCCATCTAATATGATCTCTAGATGGTTGATATTTGAACCTAAGAATTATAAATTGATAAATATATTAAATTAAATAAGTAAAATGTTTAGAAAATTAAATAAAATAGTGAAAATGTTTTGATTATGAAAAACTATGATAGATGTTGAATGTTTTTTTGTTAATGGTATGGAAATATTATTCATGATTAGATGAATTATTTGAACTACTAAATGCTCTATTCGTCATCCCAAGTAGCATTCAAACTACTAGTGATATTATCTTTCATATACAAATCTAATCTAAGATGCATATTTTATATGTGTGCAACCTATAGGTTCAATATATATGTATCATGTGCACAATTGTAAATTTATTTTGAACTATTTTAGATTATGTTTTGTGTGCAATCTAGTGATGAATTTTTTGATTATGAAAAACTATGATAGTGAACCAAAAATTTTGTGGTGTCCTATGTACTTCTCTTACACTCTTAGGATCTTTCTAAAAGAGAGAGAGATAAAATACTAAAATTGTGGTGGTTCACTCAAATAAAGGATTGTATATGTTATTAAGACTAAATCAAATGATATACAATTAAGTTATGAAATTGATAGATTGTTGATGTGAAATTAGTGAAATATGCAATGTTTGAAACATAGCAAGGTTTGCAAAAACCTTAAAAGATGAACAAAATGCAAATGAAACTAAATAGAAAGCTATATTTCAGAATGTGTGCACCTGTAAAGCTGAAGATGAATAAAAATATAGAAATCTGTAAATCTAACTTTTGAGTTGACTGGGACTCATTCGCCACCCTGGGTGAATTAGGACAGGTTTTCTGCCCAGAAACTAATTTCTGTAAACTGTATCTGGAACTGCATCTAACTCTGAAAGTCACCTCATGAGGGACTCATTCACCATCCATGGTGAATCAGTCCACCTTCAATTTTTTTCAAATTCAGATCTCTGTTCTGCACATTGTCACCTGCACAACTCTTTTTGACGGAAACTTGAATCGGGATCTCAAAACATTCTTGCAAAACAACTTAAAATTGGTTGTCTAATGGGGGTTTTTCCTTGGTCAAACCCCTTAGTTGGGTAATAAAACCCTAAATGGAAAAAAATTTGCATAAAACCCTAGCCTTAAGTGTGTTAAAGACTAGGAAAATCTG
Source organism: Sequoia sempervirens (assembly GCA_007258455.2). Taxonomy (NCBI): domain Eukaryota; kingdom Viridiplantae; phylum Streptophyta; class Pinopsida; order Cupressales; family Cupressaceae; genus Sequoia; species Sequoia sempervirens. Next base: position 12,291 of record VDFB02087397.1, on the reverse strand, counting down.
AAGTATGTCAAAACCCTATTCTATTGTGCTAGAATAAGATGTGCAAAGGTGATTTGTATGATGCAAGAATTCAACCCTAGAAATCCTATAATACATCAAAATGGAGATAAAATGAAATGAAAATGAAATGCAAACCTTAGTCTAAAGATAGAGAGAAAATGGAAGATGAAATCGCTTTGAAAACAAGTCTTTACGTGTGATTTGATGGCTAGTTGTATCTCCGCAACCTAGATTTATCCATGATTCACCATAGGCATCCATCATCAAATCTTTACAATGTTGAAACTTAAGTGAAGAGTGAGCTTCAAGACCTACAAAAACCCTGGTTTTCTACTCTAAAACTTCAACTTTGCTAATGAAACTTATTGTGGAAGAGTTGACTTTAGAATTTGCTTTGTAAAAATGACTAAGAGATGTGAAAAATAACTTAAAATGAGTATTTATAAGCATCAACACCTAATTTTCCTATTATTTACACCTAAGAGGTCGACATCCACCAAAAAAGTAAGTTGAATTGATTGAATTCCCGCTCAAAATTGAAATTTCCCTCAAAAGGGACTCATTTGCCACCCTTGGCGAATGGGTCCCACCAAAGGGGAATCATTCACCCAAGGTGTTGAATGGGTCCCACTAGTGGTTTTTGAAGGTTGGTTTTTGGGATATGAATGAATTAAGTGTTGTTTGTTAGGTTTTAGATGATTTCTCAAGTGAAACATACCTCTAGATAAAAAATAATGGGTCTTAGGGGCCTATAAATGTTGTTTTGAAGGATAAATAACGTAAGGGTATTCAAAATTAGGTCTAATTAAGCATGAAATTGTCTCTTTTCTCAAGATTTTCCAATTTTGTACGCCACAAATAGATGTTGAATGTTTTTTGGTTAATGGTATGAAAATATTAGTGATGACTAGATGAATTATTTGAACTAGTGAATGCTCTATTTTTCATCCCAAGTAGCATTCATTACTAGTGATATTAGATTCCATATACAAATATAATCTAAGATGAATATTTTATATGTGTGCAACCTATAGGTTCAATATATATATCATGTGCACACTTGTAAATTTATTTAGAATTGTTTTAGATTTCTATTCCCTAGATATAGATATATTGTTTACCAAGGTCTCATTTCTCCTTTAGGTGTACACACATCTAACATGGAAAATGCAACTATTCCACCTCTGGAAACACTATTTGTAAATACTACTAGTGAGATTAGGAGATTGAGAGAATCATTAACAGATGGTACAAACGCAGGCATATATTCAGAATTTTGCATGTCCATATTACAAAGCCTAGAAAAACTAAGAGATGAACTTGGGCATACTATTGCATATTCCCCTGATAGAGTAGCTACTATTCTTTCCCACATGCGGGAAGAAGTACATGGTGAGGTTTCCTATAAATAAATAGATGATTTTATAACCAAAGAACTAATTATAAACACTTGTTTTCCATTCTATCAAAATCAACATAAGGCGAGGGGATACTAGGTCACCAAATGTGTGGATTGTGCTATGGCCCTATTGATCTACCCATGATTTCTTGCAGCACATGGTCAATATCCAAACAAGGACCAGATTCCATTATATTTTATTTAGTAGTTGTATCCTGATGTCCATTTGGGCCTAAAAGTCAACTACATGGACATTCCACCATATGCTGGTCAGGGGCGTGGCAGGATTGCTGATAGGCCCACCTATCATCAAGCAGATACAAAAACCCAATTGTTTAGGGAATTGGTTAGTGGCATGTCTCCTGCTCTCACCCCAACTTTGGCCCCCTTAGTAGATCAAATTGTCGTTGCTTCCCAAAAGGAAGCAATTGATAGTGTAGGTGGCATTTCAACTGCCACCACTAGGATATCTATGGATTGTGTGGGTTAGTATTTGATGTATAGACATTCACAATCCACACCATTTGTAGCACAACACAACAAAATGGATCCTTTTATAGCAGTGGGCATCCCTACACCCACACAACTAGATAGACTTACAAGAGATATGGCATGCAGGACTATGCATTGTTTAGCTGAGGACCTCTTGGAGGCATATGCCTTCATCGCATCAAACTATGGGATCACTATAGAGAATTTCATAGATTATTTTGATTTAGAAGTTCATTCACATCTAGGATCCCATCACTCTCAACCCAGCACTAGTGCACATCGTGATCCACCTACAGATCATTCGGCTACTGCATAGACTAGGTTTTATGGAGATGTTGACTGGTCCTGGTTCACCATCGTTGATGCCATCTTAGTTGCATAGTCTCCTTCACTCATCATTTATTACATGACATGCGACGAATCATATGGATGAAGATTTTGACTCGTCGCTTGAGTGTTTGGTTGATTTGGCAGAGATGACCATTGCAGAGGACTTAGATCATCTGATATCAAATGATGTGCATGTATGTGTGTATGTCCATGTTTCAATTCTTCTTTTTAATTCTTCTTAAATTTTAGTTTTAACTAGATATTCATGTAGTAATATATATGTATATATATTGTAGGTGGACATACCTCATGTTACTCCTAGCCTTGGTTTAGATCGTGTACGTCGATGTGACTCTGTGAATGATTCTGCTACCAATGGACATGTGAGTTTTGAATTTTTATATATACACATGTATATATACATGCATATGTATGCAGAGATCTAGATAGATATTTAAAAATACATATACATTCTCAAATAAATTTCATAAAATTTATAATATATTATATGTATTTAACACATTGTGTACATAATTTTATCTGCAGGGATCGACACATCCATCAGAGTAGGGTTCTCATTCAGATGATCGTTCGACTAGGAGTTGACATTCATATTATTCCATGTACTATATTTATGATCTCTACTACATTTATTTATATGATGATCTCTAATAGCAACATTTGATGATACCTAACTTACGTTTGCTTATATAATATACATACAAATTTTCTTATGTTTATATGTTTATTTTCATTCAATCTGTACATGCATGTACCTAGATTTGCTTATATGATATACATACACATTTTATTATGTTTATATGTTTATTTTCATTATATCTACGTACATGTACCTCTTTGCTTATAACATGTTTATGTTTATACATTGAATCTATCTACATGTACATGTGTTTGCTTATGTTTAAATGTTTATACATTAATAGATACACATGTGTATGTATGTAAATGTTTACAATTGATAACATTTTTATACAAATTTTAAATCTATATTTTGAGAACTCATGCTCATGTATTTATTATTTATATATGTTAAACACATGTTAAATTTGCATTAAATAAAAGTAAGAGGTCAATGACCAAATCTGAAAATGGAATAATCAATAAATATTTCAACATGAACCAGTGAGGACTAGAGAACAAAATATAATTTTAGAAAGATCCCTAAGATGGAAAAAAATTGAGATTAATGGGATGAAAGATAAGTGATGCAAGTGGAAAATTTTAAAAAATATGAAGACCTCTTTCCTAGAATATTTACTAACCTAAAAGGTATAAAAGAAGAGGTAGGAACCATGCAGATAGAACTAAAAGAATGATCCAAACCATAAAGGAAAATAAAATATTAACTTAAAATCTCAATGTCAAAAAAAGAGTTGAGATAAAATTAGAAAAAATGTTAGTAGGAGGAATGATCAAAAAATTTGAAGATACCCATGGTAGATGAGACCAAACAAAGAAATCACATTTTCTTCATCTATGATACCCATGATGTTGACCATTGTCTTTTTACTACATATATACTTATGAAATAACACTCTATCCCTATTCATCCCACTACTTCCCCTTTTCCAATTGTTGTTACTATGGATCCCACTACCATTCTAGAGGCCTCTTCCATACCTATAGCATTTCCTATTCCCACTACAACTAATACACTTTCACCTTCTTTTGATGAGAATTTATTTCAATCCACTATTGACATTCCTTTTATAATTATATCATCCTTCAAACACTTTCCCTCTTTATAAAACTTCATGTTAAATTATTTTATAAATAATTTCTTTATCTACATCATTATTTAACATGTTTGTGCTTTCCTACAACCATATAAAATTATAAATTTTTAAAGAAATTCAATGCATATTTTTCTAGTTTCAACTTAGGATAGGAAAATTTAATTCTTTGAAACATTAAGAAAATTTAATTGAAATTATACCTCTATGTGCTCAAATCACTGTTCTACCCTCTCTATGTATCTCCTACAAATGAAAATATCTCAACTATTGATTTAGAACCATCAAGGCGTGTTTGGTAAACTAGAATGACCATGGAAATTTTCCTCTACTATATATTGGGTTGTTCCCTTACTCTTCAATGAGCATAACTTATCTAAGAGACACTTTATTAAGCACTATGTTATCTCATTGGTTGAGATAATCTTGCACCTTTAGTATCAAGCTTGAGGAATCTTAAATTTATATCCATGCTTATGCTTTACTTTGGGAAAATTTTATCTTTTTGACAAGGAACAAAATTCTAAAATTTCTCTATGTTGCATACCTATACATTAAATAACAACAAACTCCACAATGAAATAACTTGTTTGATTACTACTTGATTCATTTAAGTTCTAGGATAGTTATTCCATACACTAGAATGCATTTGAATTTGAATTTTTTTCCCATATGCATATAAATACAAGTGTATTTTTCATTATTCCATATCAAATTGCAAATTAATTCGCATTTATATCACTTGGAGAGAAGATTTTGGAGAAGATATTTTTGCACATTTATCAAGGAGGTTGATTTTGGAGAAGAAGAGATTTTAGCATTTTTATCAATGAGGGCAGATTTTAGAGAAGAAAACTTTGCATTTTTATCAATCAAGGCATATTTTGGCGGAGAATTTACCTTTGGTAGAGGATTTTTTTTGAGTCATCTTTAACTTGAAGAAGAAAATAGGACAACAAAGAAACATAATAAATTAGGCTCAATGAAAATTGTCAAAAGAAGAACAAAGGAGGCACAAACAAAACTTGGAAAATTATCATAGAAAGAAACCAGGTACATGTTTATTTCTTCTTTCTCTCTCTCTCTCTCTCTCTCTCTCTCTCTCTCTCTCTCTCTCTCTCTCTCTCTCTCTCTCTCTCTCTCTCTCTCTCTCTTGAGTGTGTTTAGGACTTTTATTAACACCTCAATGTTTTCCTTATAAATCTATTTCCAATTATGAAAACCATGTTAGATTTAACTTGGAAAATTTAATACAGAAAAAATAGTCATCTTGCATAGACATTATCATAACTTCGAGAACCTCATTTTACCTAAATTCCTTATCATCTATTTCCAATTGCATTTGTTCCATGGAATTTTTAAGTTCAAGAATCTTTGATTTTATTTGTTCAACTCCACTTAAATAGCTCATAGTCTCTCACTTTCCTTTCTTGCATGTAAATTCAAACAACAAGTAGGAAATTCTCAAGCTGAAGTCAAGCCAAATCTAGATATTGGATCAAACGAATCCATTGAAGAACACATGAACCTTGAAGATAGCGAGGAGGCCCAAGTTCAAAAACTGCATGTTGGAGAGGGGTCAGGATCACTTCCTTCTACTAGTATGGATGAGAATATAAAAGTAGCTGAAACTTCTCTCACTTTCTTTGCTTCCATGTAAATTCATGTATCCAATTTCCAAAACCTAGTGACTTTGAAAATTCATTTTTCCATTTCCTTAAATTGAATCCATTTCCAATTGTATTTGTTCCATGAAAATTTTATTAAGTTCAAGAATCAAGATTGATGTTATTTGAAAGTTGTACTCCACTTATAGCATCATGTCTCTCACTTCTTTTTTCTTGCATACATAAACTCCACTTATATAGCATCATCTCTCACTTTCTTTGCAAAATATTTTGTGACATATAGAAAGGGCTCAACAAGTAGGAAGTTATCATGCTAAAGTCAAGCCAACTCTAGATATTGAATCAAATGAATCCACTAAAGAAAACATGCACCTTGAAGATAGGGAGGGGGCCAAAGTTCAAACAATGCATGTTGGAGAGGGGTCAAGATCAGTCCCTTCTACTGGTATGGATGAGCATATAAATCTAGTTGAAAAGGTGAGGAAACAAATTTCTTATAGAAATTTAGATCATTTACTTGAGATGGATATGGAGAAACTAAAATGCTATGCCGACCAACCTGCAAATAAGAGTAAGAGGTCAATGACTAAATCTGTAAATGGAATAATCAATGGTCATTTCAGTTATCTTGAAACACTTGAAAAAACCCAATTGTTATCATGTTTACTTCTTTGTAATGAGATGAAAGAGTCATTACAATTTTTGGGTGTACATTTGGCATCAAATAAGAAGAAACACATGGCATTACAAAAAGATATTGTTGAAATGTTAAAAAGGGTTTAGATTCCATTGGGAAAGGATCTTGATCAGTGGATAAGGCCACTACAAGAAGGGTGATGTTGACATCTATTATAAATCAAGATATAGCAAGAAAAAGAAAAATGTTTTCACTTTAAGATAAATTGGTTATAGTAGAACCACACTAATAAAATATGAGAAAAAGAGAAAGGTTTTGGATGATATTTTAGAAGGAAACTAGGCAATTATGTGTAGAGTTCCCCGTTCTAACAGGATTGAAGATGTTGTTAGGAACTTGATCTCAAGTTTTTCTCATGATCAAACTCATCCATCATCAAATACTAGAGAGGTTATGAGACACATGATTGGGCCTGGTATATATGAAAATCATATTAAACATTGGCTAGAAATAACACAACTTGAGATGTATATGAAATTTGTTAATATATATCCTCATATAAAGATTGGGCAAACAATGTTTGAAAGGTTAAAGCCATATTATGTGAAGATAAACAAGTTTTTTGAAACTTGTTGTTGGCTTTATCATATTGAATTTAATATCTACTATCAGATGTTTTGAAAGATGAGAGAAGAAAGTTATGGTTTTCAAAATGCACCTCCTAAATAGGTAAGTTTTTTCATAAAGGATATGTTATGTGATCATGAAAATGGACCTCAAATAAACTACATAAAAGGAATTTGTGAAACATGTGGAAATTTGGCTAAATTTCCTTCAAGAAATGAAGATACTAACCGAACAAAGACAATAAATTGCAACGGTTACAAGTATGTAAAGTTTCAAATAAATTTTGGGAAAGAATCCACAAGGTTAAACTATGTAGAAGAGGAGATTCCTATTGGAAAATTTATGGAATATTTTCAAAAATTGGTACAACCATACATATAGCATTCCTTTTTTGCTAAGTGGCAAGCACAACAATTTCAAACATTGAGAAATACTTTCCCACTGGAATAGCTCTATCAATAGTTGACTTTGCATAAAATTACTCTTTTGTAGGTCAAAAGGAGATTCAATTAGAATATTACTTTTCAACGTATATCACTATTATGGTTCATGTGTGTTATCGACATGTACAATCAGAATTGGATGGCGTTGAGAGTACAGATGAACAACGATCCATTAAGAAAGAATCACTTTTATATTAGTGATGATAAAGAGCATAACACACTTTTTGTACAACATTACTTTACAAATTTTTTTGAGAATTTGAGAAGTAGGGGTGTAAAATTTGAAAAGAATTTTGTATGGTCAAATGGATGTGCGACACAATTCAGATCATCATGACCATTTTATGAACTATCCATATATCATAAAATTTACAAAATACCACATGTTTGGAGTTTTCTTTAGAGTGGGAATGGAAAGGGTGAGCATGATGGAGGAGGAGCTTGCATCAAACGTGCTTTAAGAAAGCATCAAATAAGTTATTTAGAAGATCGTATAGAAAATGCACATGATGTTGTTGAATGGTGTAAGAAACATTTTGCATCAAATGAGGTCATCACATCTTCAATAACAAACTGAAACATTCCATATAGAGTGTTTTGGGAGATATCGGGTATGTATAAATTGCATTTTCAAAAGTTTGAATTTATTTCAATTTAAAATTTATATATATATATACATGTTTGTTCACATAAGTTTGTTGTTGTACATGTATCTAGGTGTGGACAGAAGATTGATGCATGTATGCAAGAGGGTAGACAAACCAAGATCTTTGCATTGTGTTATGAGTTCAAGTAGTCACTCTAGATGGACATTATACACAAGGGATTACTCTTGTTTTTTCACTGAGTGCATTGCAGGAAACTCTGATCATGCATGCAACAACCAAGAACTTGGATACGTTGGTAAATGGGATATGGTGCCACTAGTTGTTTCAAAAACATACAATGAAAATGAGGAAGAAATATTTGAAGACATTCCTTTGATTTCAATTGATTATGACCATATTTAATGATTGGTTAGAAAAGGTACATGTGTAAGTTTTCAATAATTTAAATTCTATATATAGTTAATGATCTTTAAATTCTAGAGACATTTTTAGTTTTTTAGAAATTTTTTGTATAAATTTGGTCTATAGGAGATGTTTTTGTAGTCATAGCAGAGCCTATAAACATAGAAGGTGTTAGCTATTATTTACTACATTTCACATAAGAGAGGAATAAGCTAACACAACCTGAAAAAAGTGATGGAATATTATTTCCCATAGGTGAGTTTGAATTTAAAATTATATATATACATTGTGTTCACATGTTCACATTACATTAAAAAAATTAAATGTATATTGTACAAACCTTGAGCATGAAAATGTTGTACACATTCACATGTCTTACCTCAGGTTCATCTTTACCATGCAGGTTCTGTTGTAGTACAAGGGATGTATCTAAAACAAGTCAAATTTGTTCAGCATGGGATTCATTTTGTTGACTATCAACCTGATAACAAGGTATATCAATATAGTCACCTAATAATTGTTGTGCCCTACATCTTCATGAAATTCCACATGCACATGGACAAGAAAAAATGGATACTAGATAGTGATGATCATCAAAAAAAATTACATGTTATTGAAGAGTGGGCTGAACCATAATGTTTGAGTTAGATTATATCCATCATTTTGAAGTTCACTTGTACATATATACATGTTCAAGTGAGAAATTATAGTAACTTGTACATAGTTGTAAATTATTTTGCATAAATTCCAATTATATGTACATATTTGTTCCATGGAATTCTTAAGTTCAAGAATCTTTGATTTCATTTGAAAGTTCAACTAAACTTATAACATCATCTCTCACTTTTTTTGCTTGCATGTAAACTCATATATTTGCTTTCAATACTTGTTTGAAACCTAGTGAAGTTTTTTAAAGTCATTTTTCCTAAATTACAATTATATACAACTTATATTTGTTCCATGAAATTCTTAAGTTCAAGAATATTTGATTTCATTTGAAATTTCAACTCCACTTATAGCTAGAAAAGTTATTATAGAGGGGAAGACAATTCTATAGAGAGAGAGGTATATATACTAGCACTTGCACCTAAAGGAGGTTCAAATAATACGCCAATAGAAAACTAAATGTATGTTAATATGTTAGAGAGTATGTGTTTTGGATGTGTTGCAAACTCTAGTTGCATGTGGTGTAATTAAACAATTAATAATAAGTGTTAGACAATAGAATGAAATAAATTTAGACATCTCTATATTTTTATATGGGAAAGAAAAACCATCATGAAATACAATATTTTCATTAGTAAGAAGTATGATTATATCATTGATGTTTGTTCTACATGATAATAATTAGGTTTATTATAAGATATAAAACATAAAGAAACATAATCTATATGCCATGCAGAGATAGAATTATAAGCAAACATAATGTCATCATCTATAAATAGTTCTTATGAAGGAAATTTGCTTATTGTCAATGTATCATTAGAGACAAAAAAATGTACTATCACTTCATATAAGAGATATTTAACATGTAACAATCATGGAGTGGTGAAATAAGAATGTTCAACAAATTTGGAAAGGTGATAATCAAATACCTAAAGAAATGAAAAGGATACATGGTCATTTCATGTCAACAATCCAAGGATGACATGTGTCCTTGGGGAGTTATCCTCAAGGTACCCTTAACCCTTAACCCTCTACCCTCTACCCTTAACCCTTAAACCGTTAAACCCTCTACCCTCTACCCTCTACCCTTTATCTCTCTCCCACTCCCTCCCTCTCTATCTCTCTCCCCTCAACCCTAAACCCTTAAACCCTCTACCCTCTACCCTTAACCCTAAACCCTAAACCCTTAACCATATACCTTTAAACCGTCTACCCTCTACCCTCAACCCTCAACCCTTAAGCCTATACCCTCAACCCAATACCCTCTACCCTCTACCCTAAGCTGTCTACCCTCAACCCTAAACCCTGAAAAAAACCCTTAAACCTTCTACCCTCTACCCTCTATCTCTTACCCAATCCGTCCCCCTCTCTCTCTCTCTCAAGTCTCTCCCTCCTACCCCCTCTAACTCTCTCCAGTCACCCTCCCTCACTCACTCACTCCTTCTATCTTGAGTTCCCATCTACCCTCTACCCTCTATCTCTCTCCCACACCCTCCCTCTATCTCTCTCAAGTATCTCCCTCCTACCCCCTCTCCATCTCTCCCCTCTACCCTTAACCAATAAACCCTAAACCCTGGTATCCTCTAACCTTAACCCTCTACCCTTAACCCTTAAACCCTTAAACCCTCTACCCTCTACCCTTAACCCTTAAACCCTAAAACCCTCTATCCTCTACCCTCTACCCTTACATCCTTAAACACTAAACCCTCTACCCTAAACACTTAACCATTAAAACCTAAGCCATTAAACTCTCAACCATCAATCCTTAAACCCTCTGCCCTCAACAAAATACCCTCTACCCTAATCCCTCAACCCTATACCCTCTACCCTATACATTGGACCCTCAATCCTAATCCCTCAAACCTATACCCTAAACCCTTAAATCTTCTGCCTTCTAACCTTAACCCTCTACCCTTTATGTCTCTCCCACTCCCTCCCTCCCTCTCTCAAGTTTCTCCCTCCTACCCACTCTTCTATCCCATCTACCCTTAACCGTAAGCCCTGATGTAGTAAAAGGGTGTCAAACCATTCAATATGTAAATCAAGTTGATATTAATCAGACTTCAAAGCAAACTCAGATGATTTTCTCAAAATTCAACTTTTAACCATGCTTTTCCTTGTAGCAATTGCAACCCAATTTTGGAGATTTCACAACCAAAAGTTCCAAAACACTTCACCAACAAATCAGTGATCCAAATACCCTTTTTAGAGTTACACAATATATGTGAAAATTTCCATTGACTCTTTTAGACCAAGTTTGAGAACCAATAACATACCACTATCCTACGCTAGTGAATTAGCCCTCTTTTACAAAGAGAGTTCCTTTTAAACACTTGATCTTCAAAAGAATACCCAAAATAGTCTTGAGTTCTGTCTCAAAACAACAAATTTTAAGATTATTTTTCACCTACGTGGCCTTTAGCACACTGCCCCATAAAACCCTCCTTTTATTATGCAATGCATAGGGTTTAATAAAAATCATACATCCAAGGCTTAACCAATTCAATGAATGCTTCAAAAATATTTCAAAACACCTGTAAAAACTCAACAAACACTCACAAGACCAATTATTTCATCAATTTTTCAAAACCCTATCATGGTTCCTCATTTTCATGGTGAAATATCACTACTCAACCCAAGGGTTTCACACCATCATCAAATTTATTTGCTCTCTCAATTCCCAAATCATTGAAACATCTAAACTAACATCTTACAATCCAAGCCACCAAGCAATAGGATTAAATAGTAGGTGGATTGGTTAAAACATTATGTTGTTTCCCTCAAAACCCTTAACCCAACAAAATAGGACAGACACAATGAAATGGAGATATCTATTTCAAATTTCTAAGTGAATACTTCAAATCAACTTTAAATGAGAGTAGATGAATATACATACATCCAAAAAATATTTCAAACCATGTCACACCTATACAGGTCTGTACAACACAAAGAAACTTCAGGAAAAATAGAGAAAATGCACATTTGAACATTGAAAGTTAATGAAATTGCTTCCAAAAATATGATCAACAACCTTACAAATTTCATGGAGAGGCATTTTAATACCTTTTCATTTCAAAACTACCTTTAAAATTTTCCCAACTACTTTTTAAACTCTAAAACTCTTAATATCTCCATAAATTTCATTTTGACAACCTTGTTTAACAACTTTACATCTATTTAAAGTTTCTAATTAACTCCTAGGACATAATTTATTCAAGAACCCCCCATTACATAGAATATGGTCCTTGGGACCTTATTTAACAAAATTAAACACAAAACACCCTTACTAACCCATTGATCACCCA
>VDFB02087395.1:0-67447 GCA_007258455.2 Sequoia sempervirens | reverse complement strand
CAAAAAATTCAAGGATAGACATAGAGAAGTCAATGATCAGTTAAAAAAGGCCAATGAGGATATCACTAAACTAAAAGTGAAAATACAAGAAAGAAAAAAATTGAGGAATGTGAGAAAGCTGAAATCCAAAACAAAATTAATGATAGTACAAAGCTTGAACAAGAAGTGGTAACCTTAAGAGCTGATCTAGAAAAAGAAAAAGCACATGAAGAAAGGTTTAAGACAAGTTCTACAATGCTTGATGAGTTTATTACATCTCAGAAACCTACTAAAGATAAAAGTGGTCTAGGACTTGAAGAAGGACAAAGCTCAAAGAATAAACCAATTTTCAACAAAATGGACAACCAAAGGAAACCTCAAAGGAATGTTTATCAAAGCAAGGACCAAAGGACCAATATCGGAAGGATTCCCATCTGACAACCTAATGCACAAAGGTACCCATCCTTTAATGGATTTTGTTTCTCATGCAATAAATTTGGTCATAGAGCAATAGAATGTAGAAGTAAGATGAACCAAAATAGAATAAGTCAAAATGTTGGATGCTTTGTTGGAAAATACTAGGTTTGCAACAAGTTTGGATATAGAGCTACCAAATATAGAAGTTAGATGATGATAAACAAGTTTAATACCGATAGAATAATTTAGTCTTTTCAAGGCTACTATTAAACATGCAATATCTTTGGACACAAGACTAATCAATGCAGTTCAAGGATGAATACAAACTCTCTTGATCAAGGATATGTTGAGAGCCACTCTTGCAACAAACCAGGACATATCTCAAAATTTTATAAGAGAAAAGTTAGGAAGAAACCAAATCCAGAATAAAAGAACAAGTCTGTGAAAAAGGTAGATCCTAAAGAAGTAAGAAAGAAATGGAAAGAATTTGGAGGAAGAAGAAAGAACCTAAGAATAAGGATAAATCAAATGAATCCTATATCTACATTCGGTGCAGATACCTCTTCTAAAAATTGAACCCAATAATGGTTTCAGGGGGAGTAGACACAAAAAAATCTAACAAGCCCCTAATATATGAGGTATCATGTGATGACACAAGGACAAGTAATATGAATTTCTATTTTAATGAATTTGAAGGAAATTCTAGTAGAAATCAAGAAAATAAAAAGAATTGGGGAACTCTTCTGGGTTTACGGTGTATTTTACAAAGTGGTTGATAGCTTTAAAGTAGAAAAGTTATAAATGAAAAATTAGGGAAAAATGGTAAATAATAAAGCAAGTGACTAAGTTGAAGAAAAGCACATTTGCACAAATTGGGAGAAGTGGTGCAAGTTGAAGTAAGAAAGAAGCAAATCAGAGTACCGTACATCAAAACCATAGTTCTCAACAAGCAAAAGGTATTCTTTGTGCTCTAAATTCTGTGTTTTTTCAAAATTGAAGGAACTCCTTGTTAAGCTCATTTAAGTTTGAGAAAATATGGCCACTCCTACTATTGTGGAAATTTCTGAGAGGCCCCAACCAAAGTTCAAAAGATGTTCATGGAAAGTATATGAAAATGATCCCATGGGTGCATTCTCACACATTTCGAGTAATGTGCTACCCACCGAAGATCCAAGAATATACATTTGTGGGAAGCTCAAAGAATTTGATCACTTGGAGCTAAAGGATTTGTGGGACAATGAGATAACTAATGATTTAATACTCAAGGAAGAATATGAAAACCTATATTGAATGAAGTTGAGTGTTTAGAACTAGTTTCTGAACTTCTCTAGTGAGAGTGAGGCAAAATTTGTCAGGATGGCCCTTAGTAGGGTTCACAACAATCTTGTGTGGATAAATGAACCAAGGGTTTCAATAAGGAGGAAATTTGTGTAGTTACAGGTCTTTGTGATACTAGTTCCATTCCAATTCTAAAAGCAATGAAAAATGATGAGGTCGCAAGGTTAAGTAGTGCTAAGTTTGATGGAAAAGCCCTAACCATGAAGTCTATCACAAACACTATCATCAAGTATGCTGCCATCATGATTTGGGAAAAATTCTACTTCATGAATAGCGTGAACTCTATATTGGCTATGAAAATTCACAAAGCTTATGAAATGGTGGTGAATGCAAAGGATTTTGATCTTTGTGAGATGTTGAGATTGCAACATGGAAAATCTAAGTATGACAAAGGCGATGAGACATGTCTTTAAATTTGACACTCTTATTGTTTGTTGTTATTCTATTTTCTAAGGGAGTTACCTGGAAGAAAGAACATAATATGGGATAACACCAAGCCAGTTGCTCATCATTTAGTGATTATCTATGCAGTGTAGGAGGCTTTAGGGAACAAAAAAATGCCCTAATTGCATTCTTTGGAGTCTTTTAGAACGAAATGCAAGAAAGAGAATTGATTCCAAGAAGTTTGGTGAAAAATTATGAAAAGGAGATAACATTTCTTGTGTCTACCAATGAATGCATCATTGAGGCCATAGAACCCAAAATTCATTGGATTGAACCTCTAGGATATGAGATTGAAGAGAAAATGGTAGAAAGGTACATTAATATTTTGTTGGCTAGTCCTAAGCACCCCTCTCTACCTATATTAGGTACATATGAGGAGAAACTTGTTGAAATTTATTTGGAAGCTTCAACACCTAAATGGAGAAAGAAAATTGAAGCTTTGTTTCAAGGTCAAACAATCACTAAAGATGACATTGTACAGTTGAAAAAGGCTCTTGATAAAAAGAAAGTCAAAGCTATTGAACAATTGTCCAAATCTAGAAAATTAGGAAGGCTATCATTCAACACCTACTTTTAGCTTTGCTACCCCCGATAGTGCTAATATTGAGAAAGGGAAAAGAAAAGAACAAAGTATCCATGCATCTGTTGATGTTGCTACTCCTACTGGTCCTTGTACTAGGGCATCTAAGAAGAAGGAAATACCTATTGCTGCACTATCTACTACTTCAGGAAGGAGATGAAGTGTGAAAGAAAAAGATTACATGAAAAGGAATTTGAGCAATGTTGTTGAAGAAGAAATTGAGCTTGGTCTAGAAGATGAGCATCAACTAAAAAGAAATAGAAGAGGTAGTACCTTCGACGAAGAATCCAAAATCAATATTGTTGTCTCTACAGATGAAGAGTTAGAGGAAGAAAAAGATACTGAATCCATGTGCATGAAAAGAAGAATGAAGAAGGCTCATCTAACCCTGTGAAGAACATACCTGGTTCTCCTCTGGTAAGAAATCATTCTCCCTAGGTTCTTGAAACATTAGTGAACAATATGATTGATAATGATCTTATGTCAACTGCTGAGTTATATGATAAAGTTGATGATGAAGGAAAAGAAACTATTATAAATGCTTTTGCTCAATACATAGTTATCTGTAACATAAACATGGATACCATATAGTCAAAAGTTATTGAAAATGTGTGTGGAAAGAGTTAGTGCTGACAAGGAAGGAAGCATTAAGTGTTGAAAAAAAAAAGAGAAGTTCTAAAATCTATTAGTTCAACTCAGTCAGAAATAGAAGTTGCAAATTTGTTGAAAGAATGTTCTACATTGTTCAGATTCAAGCAGAGAGTCAACATGTTAATGACTACAGAAGAAGACTATGTTGAAAAATTAAGGCAAGAAACTCACGATGTGATTAGGCAATTAGCAAGGAGCTATGGGACAAGAACCAGTTCTTCATCTCACACTGCTCAGACTTGGGAACATGCTACTATTGCAAAAGTTATGGATAACCCAGTCTTGGATATTGTTGATGAGACACTTGGAGCTTCAAAGACCCTTACCCCTCAGATGGACACAAAAGAAACTACTAGTAAGAGGTATGATGATCATCATAAGGCACAATCTAGTGAAAAGGGAGAACATCACGAATCCACTAGGAATAGGGAAGAGGAAAACAAAGATGAAAATGAAGGAAGTAAAGATAAAGAAAATGATAAAGACAAGGATGATGAGGATAGAATGAAGGAAGAAAACAGAAATCCATCTACTGATGAAAAAGAAGAAGAAAAAGAAGAAAAAGAAAAAGAAGAAGGAAAAGAAGAGGAAGAAGAAAAGAAGAAAGAGGAAAATAAGGAAGTTATTTCAGCTAAAGGTGAAATTCCCAAAGGCTCTGAACCATCAAAGCAATTCAGAGAGTCATCCAGAAGTACTCTTAAAGGTCTTCTTTCAAGACAAGTTGTAATCCAACCTGTGTTTCCACCTCATCTAGTGAAGCTGCCATCTCACCCAAGTTATGTGGATTTGACAAAGTGAAGCTATGTGACACTTTATCTTCTCGGTCACACAAGATGCTTTAGAGTCATATAAAAGAAGCAATGAGTTGATAAATGAAGCTACCAAAGCTCTACAAGATACAACCCCTAGTATTACTCCAAACAACTCTTTAGCTTTGATTGAAAATTTGAGGCTTATTGTTGATTTTGTTAATTAGTACACATCCAATCTTAAGATGCAGACCACAAGAGAAGTAGAACTGAATTTGCTAGAGAAAATTTTGTTGTTTCTACAAGATAATTGTACTATTATACATGACAAGGCTTTGGAAACTTTGAAAGAGGTAAGAGAATGTGATGAAGAAGCCCAACTGCTATTTGTTTACTGCATGAAATGGCTGGAAGCCACTCGAAGTATCAAGGATCTAATGGAATCAATTAAGTCTCAACTTGTTGTTGCCTCTAGAGATTATAATATTTTCGATGATAGAAACTATGTTAGATGGGTTTCCATTGCAGATCTTCAAAATAAGTTTTTCATCTTACAGAGGTAGAAGGAAGAGGTTATGAGGTAGTATGCCCAACTTGGAAATCTGGTCATGTCCAGACATATTACTATATTAAATGCACTGATGGAGGCAAAGAAACTTAAGAAAATGAACCTCGCCCCATCCACTTTGGAAGAAGGAGAAGAATTCCTAGTGAAAATAGAATCTCTGTATAAAACATTTTCTAGGGAAAAAGGTTTTTAGGATGATGGAAAGCCTGGTTGGGAAGTGATTCTTAAAGAATGACAAGGTGATCCATCTCCTAAATCTGAAATGCTTCCCTGTCCTTTTTCCTTGATGTCAAAGGGGGAAAAGAGAAGAGAAGAGAAGATAAAATATGTTTGTTTCTGTATAGTTGAGCATTTTTTTTTTCTGTTTTGAAGTAAGTTTCATTTTTGGCACATGTTGCCATCAATGAAAATGGAGGAGATTGTTAGAAGAATGAAGAACATGCCCTCTAGACTTGTTGACATTGATTCCAACATCAGTTAGTAACTATCTGTGTAATCAGTGCATCCATACTAATCTAGCATCTTGATTCAAAAATATTCGCAATAAAAGGGAATTCAATAAATATTTGATATGTTGATTAGGAATGTCAGTTACAAGTATAAATGAGTTTTCAGCATGTTTTTGTGATCCAGTTGAACTAATCCTAATGAAAAAACTTCATTGTTCGTTTGGCCAAGAAGGTTTATGTTCTAGGTATTCATCGTTAGGTCTGAGCTGCCCTAATCTTTGGATAACATGTTTTGTTCTATATGTTAAAAGAAATTTTGTATTAAGCTGACAAGATCTTTTGTATTTTGAGTGTTCCCTCAATTACATCAACCTCATTGATAGAGGAAGTTATGCATGTCTATATATTTATGAAGGCCAAAGCAATGAAAAAAGAAAAGGAAATATGCAAGTAATGCGACAAGTGTAATAGTGTGAAGTTACTGATAGTTTTTGTGGATCGTCAACTGAAGTAAAATTTTCATACTACCAAAGCATAACCGGAACTACTTTTAGCACTTTGAAGGTGCACTTCTTCAGTTCATTTTTGGCAGTGAGCCACATCTTTTATATCTTGGAAATAAGCCACATTTCGTATTCAGGTTGTAAGCCTTTTTAAGGATAGTGAGTCATGGAAATGAGCCCTATAATATCTTATAACTAGTTATAATATATTGTGAGCTAATCCTCACAATAGTTTTTCCCTTTTTGGGTTTTCCACGTAAAAATCCTTGTGTCAATGTGTTATGATCTCTTTTATGTTTTGGTTCATTGTTGCTATTAGATGTGGATTAATAATTGGATGGTTAATAATTAGTTTGGCTAGTGGAATATTGATTCACCCCCCTCTCAATATTTGGTATATTCAACATGCATAATCTAATCCATCAAATGTAGGAACATCTTTCTTGTGTGTCATCCCAGATCTACATCAAGTGGTTAAGCTTTCTTCCAAGGAACCTTGCTCTGATACCAATTTTTGAATGCACAAGACAACTAAGAGGGGGGGTGAATTATTTGTACTTTAAAAATTCAAAACCCTCACAAACATTCAAATCCACATTAATCCAATTAACCCTTAATCTATTAGAATTATTTATCATGAAAGAAAATAACAAAAACAAAACAAAATCAACACCATGCACAAAGAAATGCCAGATTTACGCAAAAAAACCCAAGATGGGAAAAACCATAGTGAGGATTAACTCACAATATAAAGTAATGTCAACACTAAATACTATAGGGCTCATTGTTAGATGCATCACTACCCAAAAGAAAGAAAGGCTCACTTCCAAAGTCTTGAGTTGCTATAATAGAAGAGAAGATAGAGAAGAATGTTACAATGAGAATCTGTCTCAAAGAAACTTAAAAATCCACCACAGTATCACCAATTCCTTTGTAGTCTTTCTAAAGAATCGTAGACATCTTCTACTCACTATATTTAGTAATCTAACACATGAAATCTTGCACTGCACTTCACAAATGCATACCCTACAACTCTACAATTCACATCACTCGCATCATACTAATCTATCTTATCATCCCTCAACAACTCAACTCATATTTATATCATCTTCGACCTTGAAAACATTTTCCAAGTTCGGCTATGCACCTCAATCATGCAAATTCAAATTGGGTTGGCACCAAAACATTCCCATGGTGGAAAGGAATGAAGGTTGACCACAACACACCTTAGCTAGGACCTAAATCCACTCATATGCACCATGCCACGCTTCCACAAACATCAAAGAAACTTTGCAAGTGGTGTAAACACCCAAGGTTGGTCAAACCTATGTTAACACCATCAACACTTAAGTACACACTTTCTCAAATCTAATGATGACTTGTGAACACACATAACACTTGAACATGATCTAGAATATTCCACAAATACCCTAAAATCCAAAAAAAATCTTTGCAATAACTTTCACTTAAAGAATGTACTCACCCAGTACACTCAAGTAGTGTTGTCATACACTATAACTCAAGAAACTAACTTCCAAAGCATCAAAACACAAAAAAAAATCATCTAAAGAAAGATACACACACTATCAGCACCCTTCTAGGTCTACAAGACCTAAAACCACTATGCGAAGAAATGTGGAGCAAGACCATTTCTCCCAAACACCTTTGTAATATATAGTTCATACACTAGTGAACATAGCTTCATTCAATGATCTAGCAAACAAATTTTTTGAATGCAACACCTCTGATCAACTTATCCAATCGACACAAACATATCTTCAACCCAGATGAAATACAAAGCCAAACCAGAACACTACTCTGCAACTAAAAACACACTATTTCATCTTTTTATTCAATTTTCTCAAAAGTACTTGGGAAGCAAGCACCAGAAACATATCATCAACATCTTCAGTACTTCCTCATCACCACCAATCCAACTAAAACATAAGAAATCAACCATACATCAGAAAACATAAGCTTATTAAAGCAACACTAGAGCTTAACATCAGTAGCTTACTAATGACAACATAATGAAACAAATCAAAGCATCATTAGAGACAACACCAACTCCATACCAACTCCAACTCACCACCAACTACTCATCATTGCAACAAAAAAAAATTCATACGTTTGACACCAATGACAACACCAAAGCTTGTTGACATAAATGACAACACCAAATGTACATACTTGCAACAATTTCAATCAAAAGGAAATATAGTAGAGCTAAGAGGGTTGAAGGAAAAGTCCCCACAAATGGTAAAATCTCATTGAATGCAAAATTTTCTTTAAGAAAGGAGTTGATGGATTTGTGGCCTAGTTATGTTCATTATAAGTATCTTGATCTAATGCTCCCACCCATCCATATTTATAAGAAATAATTGATCATCACTCAGTGGTTCTTGGAGATATGCCTAAAGTAGTTATTCTTAAGAGGGTGTTGGCATATGGCTTCTATTGTTGTCATTGATTGCAACCTAAGTCATTATTTTGGTCTGCAAATCAGGATTTGTTCATACCAGCAAGCAGAGTAAAGAACAAAGTATTACTGGAAGAGAGAATGAAGAATAGGGTATCCAGTTAGTATGTCAATCTGTATGCTTCACTGGATTATCATTTTGAGATGTGGATCTGAGGGAAGGTTTTTAAGTATCCATATTATCTTATTGTTAAGTTTTGTGATGTCGCATTAATCGGTGTATAAGTTAGCAAATCTAGTAGGATGATTTTCGATTTATTAGCTCACATTGGCTGACTTAGTGAATATGGCATGTCGCGGATATTTGAGGTATAATTAATTAAGGTATCCTATGCTTGAAGATTTTTTTTGGATCCTAGCTATGTCGTGGCCGACTTTGATGGGTACGCATCAAATATTAAATGTGGATTGAGCTGACTATTGGAAAATATTTTTATTTTGTTGAAGCTGACATGCAGCGACTAAATCTTTGATAGAGGATATAAATAAGAGATCAATTAATTCATTTTGGTGCATATGTGAGAGTTTGATATGTGTTGATATACGCGTGAATATCAAAAGAGTAGTTGAGATATTTTCATTAGTGTAGAAGAGGATTTTTGTGAAGCAAATTAAGGCAAAGTAGAGCGAAGTGCCAAATTAGATAGAAGGTCCAGAATTTGATCTATGAGCCTCACCGGAACTAAAACCAAGCATTTGTAGACGCTACTTTCTCAATTCAACTCTTTGTTGTAAGGAAGTGATACTTCCTTATTTTGAGCAGTGAGCTCTAGGCAGTGTGCATGAATGCATGTACATTCCCCTTTTTCTTCATACTTTTAACAGAGTATAAATTGTGGATTAACCTCCACTATGGTTTTTCCCCTAACAGGGTTTCCACATAAAAATATTGGTGTTAGTTATGGTTTTTTGATTGTTTCCCTCATGTGCTTGCATCTTTACTTTTGTTTAAATGTTGTAAATGGTTTAAGATCTGGATTGTAATTTAAATATTGTTGAACATTGATTCACCCCCCCTCTCAATGTTCCTTGAGTCCAACAATTGGTATTAGAGCAAACTTCCTCTACAGAAGTTTAACAGCTTGAGGTGGATCTTGGAATACAATGGACTTTGGTGGTCTTCAATAGCAGCTTTTGATGGCACTTGATCTTGATCAATCTAAAGTAGAAGTCCTAGAATTAAAAGCAAATCTTGAGGATGTTGAAAAATTCATTCAATCATTGAAGGATAAAAATAATGAGTCAAGAGAAAAGAGGAAGGAACTATGTGATCAGCTGAAGCAAAAAGAGATTAAATGCTTAGAAGATGTTCACCTAAATTAGACCCTAAAAGAAATAACTGAATAATGTGAAAAGCTTGCTAGAAACAATGCTACTCTAAAGTTTGAGATGGAATCTATGGTGATGAAGCTAACTAAGGAGATTGAAGAAAGGAAGAAGAGTGAGGAGAATCTGGCCCAATCCTTAAAAGAAAGATCTAAAGAATGCAATAGAGTTAATAGTGGATTCATTCAGCTGGAGATTGAATTGCAACAATTCAGAAATAATGAACAAGAGCTTGAAAGATAGATAGTTATTCTCAGAGATGAACTCACTACTACAAATGAATACAAGGAGAAGTTTAGGATCAGTTCTGCTAAGCTTGATGAGCTAACTAAAGGATAGAAGGATGCAAATGACAAGTGCGGTCTTGGATATGAGAAGGGAGAAAGCTTTAGATCTAAACATAAGGATTCCAGTCAAAGAAATCAGATGAACAAAGGAAGAAGGTATCAGGTAAGACAACCCAATGCTCAAAAGTTTAATGGGCACTGCCTTTCTTGAAATAAATTTGGTCATATGGCTTCTCAGTGTAGAAGTAAAATAAATTCAAGTAGTCCATCATTTCTTGGATGGTGTTTTAGTTGTAATAAGTTTGGTCATAATTCAATTGAATGCAGAAGTATGTCTATCAATGTAAGGAATGTTAAATGGTACACTTATGGAAGATTTGGGCATATTGCTAATCAATGCAGATCAAGAGGAAATCAATGGAATGAATGGTCTAGACAAAGAAATCATGTGTGTTATAATTGAAATAGATTTGGTCACATTGCAAGATTTTGTAAGAATAGAAACATGGATAGAAGAGGTCTAGTATACAAAGGCTGAATTTCACATAAAGATGATAAAGGAAAAGGGAAAGTGACTATGGAAGAAATAAGAGATCAGATGAACAAAACATGGGTAAGGAAGAGTGAGTCTAATGAAGAAAATAATCCTGTACCAGAATCTGCTTCTGGTAATTCCTCTAGAAATTGATCTTAGGCCATTGGCCTAGAGGGGTTTTTTTCAAGAAAATCCTTTGTCCTGCTATCGGCAGTTGGCACCAAAATGCAGGAAATTGTTAGTAGTTTTGCAAATATTCTACAAATGTATCAGTGATCACTTGTGCAAAAATTTGAGAAGTAGAAGGTCGTAGATCAATCCCTCTTTTGTTGTCTAAGAAAACAGAGTATCTGAAACACCTAGGGAAAAACACTTAATGCAGTAAAAAGTTTGGTGTGCGAGTTATAAAAGGGTATTTGGAATCCTCATTTGTTACCTTGCATTGAAGAAGGAGAGCCTCTGCAATAGAATTTCGAAGGCATAAAGTCAATTCGGCGGTAAATTCATCAGGTATTTTAGTTGCTTGTAGAATTCTCACTTAATTTGGTGCTCGGTAGAAACTTGTTTGGCGCAAAAAGGAAAATGAAGCAAATCAAAGGAATGGTGAATTTAGATGAATATAGCAGTGAGAAGATTAGGGATGTGAGAAATATGTTGTCATTCAATGAATTGAAATAGCTTGAAGGTGTGAAACATAAAAGTTTGGACATTTGGAGTGAATTTCCCTATTTTGGCAATGTGGAAGTCATTAGGTTTATCTTGAATAGATTGAATGATGACATTCTAACTCTGGATAAACCCTATCATGTTTCAAAAGAGGTGATTAGGAATCTAACTGGATTATGCAATGTTGGGGACATACCGAAAAAGAATTTGATTCAAAACAAAGAAGTTGAAACCCTAACAGAATTAACTGGAGATCAAAGCTCTTTGATAATTTTGATGATAAAAGATACGATAACAAGGTACATTGTGCATGGAATCTCATACAAAATCTTTTTCAAAAACAAGGAAGGCACAACTTCGGTAGGTACAGTTTACATATCTCATAAAATGATAATGGAGGATCAAGATATTGATGTGTGCAGATTGCTAAAAGATCAATTGATGGAAAATGTGCAACTAACAAAGGAGGCAGATTACCCCTTCAGGTTTGGTACCTTGGTCATATGTCTTGTGATGTATTTTCTGAATTGCTTGCCACAGATCAATAATGTTGTATGGAAAGAGAATCAACCAGTTTGTAAATATATTTTTGAACACTCTAATACTTTGGAAAATTGTAAGCAAGAGTATGCAAATTTATTTAAAGAGTTGCTAGGGAAGTTTGGAGCAATTAGCATTTCCATTCTGGTAAGAGCATTGAAATTTAGATCCTCTTCTGGTGAGATGGAGAGGAAGAAGAAAAGAATGCAAGAGATTGTTGATTACACTCCTCTGGCACACAAGACTCTAAAAATTGAAGGAAAAGGTAAAGAACAAGTGATTATGGACATACTAGATGAGGAATCTGATGAGTACACTCCAAGGGAAGAACTATAATTAGTTGAACTTGATGTTGTAATGGAAAAAGGAAGTGAAGAAGAAGGTGGTTTATCCAAAGTAAATATATTGTAGCTTGTTCAAGAGAAAGATGGGATGCAGAAAATTGTTGACATATGGTTTGATAGACCCTCATATGAGAAGGACCTAATTGAGAGCACACTAAGTACTTATTTTGTGCACAATAATATTGGATTGGAGAGTTTGTAGAATGTGTTTCCTGAAGAGATGATTGAATGCATTAAGGAAGCCATGGTCTCTGAGTCCCAAGACAAGAAAGAGGGAGAAATAATTCTACATTTGAAAGAGCAATTCAAGCTATCTCTTACCAAACTAAAAAGGAAAATGAATGTGTTGATGCAATGCATAAATACAACAAATAACATCTACAACTATTGTCTTTGTTGGCCTCATGCAGTTGGGAGATACAAAGATAAGCTGGAGCAGATTGAAACTGAGCTGAACAAGAATTGTTATGATTATAACATGTTTTAGGATCAAGATGGTGTAGTCAAGAAAAGGATTCAAGAGTTGCAGTCTAAGCATACAGAATTTCAATTCACTAGAAACAACCTTGTGGACACCTTTTGGAAAGTGAAGGATTTAACTTAATGTAGACTGGAGCAGTTAATTGAGGTTATGAGGGAAGGAGAGAAATTAGAAGAGGCAATCACAATTCTAGAATCCCTCATCTAGATTATCAACCAAACATTTGAGAACAACAACTTGATCTTAATCATTGGGATTTCAGTAGAAGCTTGGAGGAAATTTCTTTTGGAAATGAAAGATAAGTACAAGATAATTTTCTAACTCAAGTAGCAGTTGTATTTCTTCAAATTTTGATCCAATTTTTGAATTATCAAGGGGGGGAGATCCAAAATGTGTTTTTCATTGATGTCAAAGGGGGAGGGAGAGCAGCAAAAAATGCCTTATCATTCTAAGGGGGAGTTGTGTTTTGAAATTTTGAACTCTGGCAACGTAATCATATTGGTTTTGACACTTAGCCATTTTTCACTTAGTGTTGCCATCAATGCAAAAGGGGAGATTGTTGGCATATGGCTTCTAGTGTTAACATTGATGGCAACTTAAGTCATTATTTTGGTCCATAGATCAAGATTTGTTCATACCGGTAGGCAGAGTAAAGAATAGAGTATTACCGAAAGAGATAATGAAGAACAGGGTATCTGATTAGTATGTTGATCTGTATACTTCACCGAATTATCATTTTGAGTTGTGGATCTCAATCTATATTATTTTATTGTTAAGTTTTGTGATGTTGTGTTAATCAGTGTATAATTTAGGAGATCTGGCAGGATGATTTTTTGTTTATTAGCTCATGGTGGCTAACTTAGTGAATAGGGCATGTTACGAATATTCGAGGTATAATTAATTAAGGTATCCTATGCTTGAAGATTTTGTTTTGGGTCCTAGCTATGTCATGGCTGACTTTGATGGGTACGCATCGAATACTAAATGTGGATTGAGTTGACTATTGGAAAATATTTTTATTTTGTTGAAGCCGACATGAAGCGACTAAATCTTTGATAGCAGATATATATAAGATATTCATTAATTCATTTTGGTGCATATGTGAGAGTTTGATATGTGTTGATATATGTGTGAATATCAGAAAGAGAAATTGAGATATTTTCATTAGTGCAGAAGAGGATTTTTGTGAAGCAAATTAAGGCAGAGTAGAGTGAAGTGCAAAATCAGACAGAAGGTCCAGAATTTGATCCATGATTCTTACTAGAACTAAAACCAGGCATTTGTAGATGCTACTTTCTCAATTCAACTCTTTTTTGTAATCCAAATATGTTGTAAGGTAGTGAACCTTCTTGATTTTGAGCAGTGAACTCTAGGCAATGTGCCTGAATGCATGTGCATTCCCCTTTTTCTTCATACTTTTAATAGAGTATAAATTGTGGATTAACCTCCACCATGGTTTTTCTCCTAATGGGGTTTCCATGTAAAAATCTTGGTGTTATGGTGTTTTTATTGTTTTCCTCATGTGCTTACATCTTTACTTTTGTTTAAATGTTGTAAATGGTTTAAGATCTGGATTGTAATTTAAATATTGCTAAACACTGATTCACCCCGCCCCCTCTCAGTGTTCCTTGAGTCTAATAGAGGGATCATGATCATTCCATACAACTAGTTCCAAGGATCCATCCACCCAACATTAGGCCTTATAGGTACCTAGTGGGAAATTGTTGGATGGTGTGGTGTGATGCTGATATGTGGTGTCATTAATGTCAACACTATTAGCATTTGATATTCTAAGTGTTGTATATGTCGAGGATATTGAGAAAATTATAAGTAAATGTGATCCAAGTTCCTAGTGGAACTATACAGGTCATGAAGGCATTACGTTATGTATGTAAAAATTTAGTTGTTGTGGATGAAAGGTATTAATGTTGAGTATGTCTAGATCATCTACCGAAAGTTTCAGAGGTCTGCATGAACTCGTGTGCAAGTTGTGGTCTGACAGTGTTTTGTTGGTCTCTGTCAGAGTTTCTAAGTGAAGATTGTATGTTCTTGGTTATCTCGGATGTTGAGGATGTCTCTCTTCTATTTCTTGGTGCTTCCAGATGTCTCTAGTTCATCCTCTATCTTTGTGGTAAGTCCACATGATCCGGTGAAGCTCGTGATTAAAAATATCTTCTTGCGCATGTCTAGTTTTTCTTGTTCTTGGTCGACATGTTGATCTTAGCATGTTTTGGATGTTCAAGGCATGATTAATTAGAGTATTCTTGTTTTGGAGAAGTGAATTTGGGTCCCCACTATGTTGTGGCTGACCTTGGTTGGTGTGCATTGAAAATTTAATTATGAATTTAAGCTGACATTGAAAATATATTATTTTCCTCTAGCCAACTTTGTTATGGTGAAATCTTTGTGGTAGATATATAAGAAGAAATTTTGCAGAGTATGCAAAGTGTGGTTAGTGTGCCGAGTATGTTTTGTGTGCTCTTGTGTGCATAAGTGTGAATATCATTGAAGAGAAAGTGTGTAGAAGGTTGAGTGAAGTATGTAGAAGTATTGTGCCTAATTGGAACTATAATCAAGCTTGGACAGAAGCCATTCTCTTAGTTCAAATTTTTGGATGGTTTTAATTTGAATCTTTATGTAAGATAGTGAGTCTTCTATTTGTAATTGAGTAGTGAGCTCTAGGCAGTGAGCCTAAATGCATGTGCATTCCCTTATTATTCTTCTTTACAATTTTAACAGAGTATAATCTTGTGGACTGACATCCACTGTGGTTTTTCCCCTAACAGGGTTTCCACACAAAAATATTGGATTTCTTTGTCTCTCTAATGTGTTAATTGCTTATGGTAAATTGTTTATTCATCAAATCTGATATTAAAGTTAAGTTAAATTTGTAAAGCTTAATTTTTTGTGACAACTAATTCACCCCCCCTCTCAATTGTCTGTCCTTTCTTTTTCCAACAATTGGTATCAAATCTAGTTCCTGTGAAGAAAAGTATAACAACTTGAGGTGATTTGGGATGGCAACATTCAAGAAGGACAGACCTAGATTTGATGGCACCAACTACTCAATATGGAAAGTTAGGATGCAATTTCATTTACAGTGCATTAGAGATGCTATCTGGAAGATTACGAAGAATCAATACACTATTCCTACAAATGGACCCTCCACTCCTGATGAGATCAAGGATGCAGAAAACAATACTAGATCCATTGAAGCATTGGTGAGTGCTCTAACAGATTCAGAGATCACTAATTTGGTAGGCCTATAGACAGCTCATGAGATCTGGATAAAGCTAAAAACTTTGTATGAACGAGATACACAGGTAAAGATGGCTAAGCTACAAAGTCTGAAAGGTAAGTATGAAAACATGAAGATGGGTGAAGATGAGAATATTACTTCTTTTATTGAATGATTAAATGAGATAGTGCTAGGTATTAAATGTGTTGGTGGTTCAATAAGTGAAGATGAAATTGTGGCTAAGATACTCAGATCCTTACCTCCCTCCTACAAGTCAAAAGTTCAAGCTATTGAAGAGTTTATGTCTGTAAAAAAGATGACAAGAGATACATTGATAGGAAAGCTTGTTTCTTTTGAAATAAGTAATTTGGTGAATCCACACTGAAGACTGAATTTGCATTCAAAGCTACTGTATCCAGAAGCTACAAGTGAAGTTACAATCTTGGAGAGAGTTCTAGAAGGGAATCCAAATATGATGAAGAAATGAAACAGATCGAAGACCAAGATAGAGAAGTTCTAGAATTGGAAGCACTCATTGCAAAACAAGAAGGAAGAGGAAAAGGTAAGTATGAAGATGTATTACCTATTAAATGTTTTTCATGCAGTAAAATAGGTCACTTTGCATCAAGATGTCCTAAAAGAGTTCCTAGGCCTAAACCTAGAAAACCTAGATTTCAGAAGAAATGCTACTTTTCTGAAGTAGTAATAGATGATGAGTTTGATAAAGATGCTAGAAATGAGGATGATTGGGATTTTATTGCTACCATTGAAAATAAGCCTAAACCTACTGAATCCACTAAAGAAAAGAAAGCTCTTGCAGCCCGTGTTGAGGAGAAATATGAATGGGTCATTGATAGTGGATGCTCACATCATATGACCGGTGACAAAAGCAAGTTTGTGAATCTAGAAGAGTATGATGGTGGGGTTGTGACATTTGGAGACAATAATGCTTGTGTGATTCATGGTAGAGGCTCTATTATCCTTGGTGGTAAAGAAAATACTAATGATGTTCTTTGTGTTGAAGGACCAAAGAATAACTTGTTAAGTGTTGGAAAAATGGTGCTAAGGGATATGATCTATAGTTCAAGGATAGAAATTCCAAATTCGTTGAAAATTTGGAAACATGATTAACACCAGTGTGTAGACTAAAGGTAACATCTTTCATTTGAATATTGATGGTAGTTGCTTAATTGCTCAAGTACATGAAAGTTGGTTATGGCATAGGAGATTGTGTCATGTAAACTTTGGCAACATCATTAAGATAAGTTCCACTCAAGCAGTAAGAGATCTACCTAAATTAGTGAAGCCTGCTAATGTAATCTATCAACAATGTCAAATGGGTAAACAAACTAGAGTTTCCTTCCAAAGCAAGCAATTTCACTCAAATAATGTGTTAGAACTATTACATACTGATTTGTGTGGTCCCTCTAGAGTTAAGAGCATTCAAGGAGAAAGATATTTTATGCTTGTCATTGATGACTACTCTAGAATGATTTGGGTTTCATTTTTGAGAGAGAAAAGTGAAGCATTAGATAAGTCCAAAAGATTTAAGGCCATGGAAAAAATGAAAAAGGTCTGAAGATCAAATTCCTGAGATTTGACAGAGGTCGAGAATTCCTTTCAAAAGAATTCAATACTTACTGTGAAGAGCATGGAATTAAAAGACATTTATCCTCTCCCCAAACCCCTCAACAGAATGGAGTTGCAAAAAGAAAGAATAGAAGAATTCTGGACTAGAACAATGATGGGAGTTGCAAAAAGAAAGAACTGTATGGAATTAAAAGACATTTATCCTCTCCCCAAACCCCTCAACAGAATGGAGTTGCAAAAAGAAAGAATAGAAGAATTCTGCTAGAACAATGATGGTGGAAGGAAATGTGCCTAGATGTACTGGAGTGAAGCGGTAAGTATTGTTTTATATACCTTGAATAGAGTAAATGTGAATGGTAATTCTGGTAAGACTCCTTATGAACTATGGTTTGGTCATAAGCCTATTATCAAATACTTCAAAATCTTTGGAAGCAAATGCTATATAAAAAGAGATGATGACATAGGAAAGTTTGATGTTAGAAGTGATGAAGGAATCTTCCTAGGTTACTCCACAAAGAGCAAAGCATATAGATGCTACAACAAAAGACTAAGAAAAGTAATTGAAAGAGAAAATGTCAAGGTGGATGAGGATTCAGTCAGATCATCCAAAAGATGCAGCTATGATTTAGATGAAGACATCATGAACCAAGAGAAGAATTCACAATCACCAAATCTACTTTAGATTATTCCATATGTTTCAATGAAGCAACCACAAGTTGTTCCAGTAAATCAAGTTAGTCAAGAAGCGCAGTCAAGTGCACTTACACAAGTAAGTTCAGAAAACACATAAGTCTAAGAGAGTCCTAAAACTCCAAGGTATGTAAATTTGAATAATTTTGAAAGTCAAATCATAGGAGACAAGAGAAAAGGAGTGCAAACTAGAAAGAACTTTGTTGAAGAATACTATCTGATTTCCAAGATTGAACCTAAGAATGTCACTGAAGCCTATCAAGATGAACACTAGCTGGAAGATATAAAAGAAGAATTGTCACAAATTGAAAAGAATGACACATGGACACTGATTCTTAGGCCCAAAGACAAGAATGTGATTGTCACTAAGTGGGTATTCAGAAACAAACTAAATGAAGATGGTGAAGTGGTCTAGAATAAGTGAGATTGGTATGTAAAGGTTACTCCCAAATGGAAGGTATAGATTTCAATGATACCTTTGCCCCTATTGCTAGAATTGAATTAGTAAGACTATTTCTTGCTTATGTTGCTTACAAGAACTACAAAGTTTACCAAATGGATGTAAAGTCTGCATTTCTAAATGGGGAACTTGAAGAAGAAGTTTATATTGAACAACTAGATGGATTTCAGCTAACAGATGAGGAAGACATGGTTTGCAAGTTAAAGAAAGCCTTGTATGGGCTCAAACAAGCCCCCAGAGCCTGGTATGCTAGACTAGACAAATACCTACTGAAGCTTCAATTCTCAAAGGTACTACTGACAGTAACTTATATTTCAAGATAGATCATGATAAGGAATTAATCATAGAAGTTTTTGTTGATGATATCATCTTTAGTGGAGATGATAATTTTTGCATGAAGTGAAGAATGAATTTGAGATGAGCATGATTGGTGAAATGAAGTTCTTTCTGGGATTGTAAGTTTCACAATTGGATCAAGGGATTTTTATATCTCAGTCCAAGTATGTGAAACAAATGTTAAAGAATTTTGGTATGGATGATTCCAAACCAGTTGGTACACCCATGATAACCTAATGTAAGTTGACATAAAATGATGATTCTCCTAAAGCAAATCAAACTAGATACAAATCAATGATTGGAGGATCACTCTACTTGACATAGACAAGGCCAAATATTATGCATGTTGTATGTATGGTTGCATGATTTAAAGCTAATCCAAAAGAATCACATGTAACTGTTGTGAAAAGAATTTTTAGATACTTGAAGGGCACTGCTGATTTTGGACTTTGGTATTCAAAGGATGATGATCTTACACTATGTGCCTATACAGATGTTGATTGGGCTGGCGATGTGGATGACATAAAAAGTACTATTGGTGGTGCTTTATTCCTTGGGAAGAAGCTGGTATCCTGGTTAAGCAAGAAGCAGAGCTCTATTTCTCTATCCATTGTTGAAGCATAATATATTGCTACTACAAATAATTGTACTCAAGTGCTATGGATGAAACAAATGCTAAAAGATATGAAGGTGATATATGAAGAACCTATTGTAATATACTATGACAACTCAGGTGCAATAAATATATCAAGGAATCCAGTACTACACTCGAAGACCAAGCATATATCAATCAAGTTTCACTTCTTAAGGGAGAAAATGAATGAGAAGGAAGTTAGACTAAAGTATGTGCCTACAAAAGAACAGATTACAAATATTTTTACAAAGCCATTACCGAAAGATACTTTTGAGTATCTCAGAGGAATTCTAGGGGTAGTTACCCCTCCTAACAATAATTAAATGATGCACTTATTTGCATCAATCTGTGAGCTAAATTGCTATATTTTAATTTGAATTGATGTTTCCGTGGCTACTACTCAAGAGGAGTAGTCAGATGTGTAGAGATATGGCTCAGAACATGTGTGTGGAAATTTTATAGTTACCTTTCCCATTGATGTCAAAGGGGGAGAAGTGTAATGTGAAAAATGTAAATACCTAACGGGGAGAAGTGCAAAATGAAAAATCTTTCCAAGAAGAAGAGCAATTATGCAGTGTGTTGGGTTGATGGTATTTTTCACATCATGTGTTGCCATCAATGCCAAAGGGGGAGATTGTTGGGAAATTGTTGGATGGTGTGATGTGATGCTGATATGTGGTTGTCATTAATGTCAAAAATATTAGCATTTGATATTCTAAGTGTTGTATATGTCGAGGATATTGAGAAAATTATAAGTGAATGTGTTCTAGATTCCTAGTGGAACTATGCAGGTCATGAAGGCATTAAGTTATGTACATAAAAGGTTAGTTGTTGTGGATTAAAGGGTTTAATGTTGAGTATGTCTAGATTATCTACTAGAATTTTTAGAGGTCCGCATGAACTCGTGTGCAAGTTGTGGTCTGACAGTGTTTTGTTGGTCTCTGTCAGAGTTTCTAAGTGAAGATTGTATGTTCCTAGTTATCCCGGTTTCCGCAGATGTCTCTCTGCTACTTCTTGGTTTTTTTAGATGTCTCTAGTTCATCCTCTATCTTTGTGGTATGTCCACATGATCCGATGAAGCTTGTGATTAAAAATTTGTTCTTGCGCATGTCCAATTTTTTTGTTCTTGGCCGACATGTTGATGCTAGCATGTTGTGGATGTTTGAGGCATGATTAATTGGAGTTTTCTTGTTTTGGAGAAGTGAATTTGGGTCCCCACTATGTTGTGGCTGACCTTGGTGGGTGTGCATTGAAATTTTAATTATGAATTTAAGCCAACATTGAAAATATATTCTTTTCCTCTAGCCGACTTTGTTATGGTGAAATCTTTTTGGCGGATAAGTGTGGTTAGTGTGCTGAGTATGTGTTGTGTGCTCTTGTGTGCATAAGTGTGAATATCATTGAAGATCGAGTGTGTAGAAGGTTGATTAAAGTATGCAGAAGTATTGTGCCTAATTGGAACTGTAATCAAGCTTGGATAGAAGCCATTCTCTCAGTTCAATTTTTTGGATGGTTTCAATCTAAATCTTTCTGTAAGACAATGAGTCTTCTATTTGTAATTGAGTAGTGAGCTCTAGGGAGTAAGCCTAAATGCATGTGCATTCCCCTTATTATTCTTCTTTATACTTTTAACAGAGTATAATCTTGTGGAATGACATCCACCATGGTTTTTCCCCCAACAGGGTTTCCACGCAAAAATCTTAGTGTTCTTTGTCTCTCTGATGTGTTAATTGCTTATGGTAAATTATTTATTCATCAAATATGAGATTAAAGTTAAGTTTGTAAAGTTTAAATTTCCGTGACAATGGATTCATCCCCCCTTTCAGTTTTTTTGTCCTTGCTTTTTCCAATAGTACCCACATATACAAAAAAGTGAGATAGAAAATATTGTTGAGGAGATGCTAGAGGTAAGAATTATCAAGCTTGGCCAAAGTTCTTACTCCTCGCCCATGGTGATGGTGTGTAATAAGGATGAAACTTGGTGCATGTGCTCAAACTATAGAGTGCTCAACATGTACACCATGAAATATACGTTTCGTAGTCCAATTATTGATGATTTGCTAGCTAAATTGAATGGAGTTATGTATTTTACAAAGTTAGATCTTAGATCAATTTATCACCAAATTTGAATTAAGGAAGAAGATATTTGTAAGATGGCATTTAGGACTCATGAGGACCATTGTGAGTTTTTGTTGATGCAATTTGGTCTTACCAACATGCACCATCTACTTTTCAAAGTTTGATGAATTCCATCTTTAAGAAATTCTTGAGGAAGTTTGTATTAGTGTTCTTTTATTATATATTGATTTATAGCGAGACATGGGAAGGAAAATTGAAACATGTAGATAAATCATTATAAATTCTCGAAGATCATCAACTCTATGCTAAGACATCCAAGTGCACTTTTAGTTTCAATGAGGTGGAGTACTTGGGACACATAGTTTCACATGGAATAAAGGTGGATCCTAAAAAAATTAATGCTATCATGGAATGACCTATTCCCAAAACCATTAATAAATTGAGGGGTTTCTTGGGATTGATTAGATACAATAGAATATTTATGAAGAATTGTGTTCGAATAGAAGTACCCATCACAACTTAATTGAAGAAGGATTCTTTTCACTACAATGAATCTGCTAATGCAACATTTAAAATATTGAAGGAGGCTCTGTGTACAACTCTAGTTCTTGCCACTTTATATTTCACCAAGGATTTTATTGTGGAATGTGATGCTTTAGGAAATGGTATAGGAGTAGTTATCATGGAGGAGGGTCAGCCCATTTCTTTCAAGAGTCCTCAATTAGAGGGTAAGAATCAAATCAAACCTATTTATGAGAAGGAAATTCTAGCTATTCTTTATGCAATAAAAAAATGGAGGCCTTATCTAATGGATAGACACTTAAAGGTTAAGATAAATCATGATAGCCTAAAATGTTTTTTGGAACAAAGATTATCTTTTGAAGAGAAACAAAAATGGGTCACTAAGATGTTGGGATATGATTTTGAGATTGTATATAAGAAAGGGAAGGGAAATCTTGTGGTAGATACACTATTGAGGAAGGATGAGAAGGATGAAGATTTATTATGTACCATTTCAATATTACAAGAAGATTATGTAGTAGAAGCCAATACCGAGTGGTAGAATGATTTTGCTACAAATAATCTCATTCAACAACTACAGAGTGATCCTAGTAGTTTAGATAAATTTTGTTGGATGGGAGATACTTTGTGGTATAAAGAGTGATTGTATCTTTGCAATAATTCCTCTTTCAAACAAAATATTCTCATAGATATTCATGAGTCTCCAATTGGTGGTCATTCAATATTTTTGAAGACATATCATCAAGTCCAGAAAGACTTCTTTTGGGAAGTGCTAAAAGGGGATGTTCAAAATTTTGTCATAAAATGTTTAGTTTGTCAAAGAAATTATTTTATCTATTATACAAGTAGG
This sequence comes from Sequoia sempervirens, assembly GCA_007258455.2. Lineage (NCBI taxonomy): Eukaryota > Viridiplantae > Streptophyta > Pinopsida > Cupressales > Cupressaceae > Sequoia > Sequoia sempervirens. The sequence continues at coordinate 44,712 of VDFB02087395.1, read as the reverse complement.
AGCTTAATATATTTAATAATTTAAAGATACAATAAAATAACCCTAAAATGCTAAGAGCATTAATCATTTAAAAATACCAAAAAAAGCACTGATGATATCACCAACCTAAAAAAGTTGACTATGATGTGAGTGTGAAGTCCCTCAAATATGCTTGATAATTAGTATTCACAAAAATGATATAGTTAAAATAATATTATTTTGTGCTTTTTCATGATACATATTACTTATGTTTAACAAAGGTTGTCAACTAATAAAACATTTCACCATAACCAACAAAATCTAATAGAAACTAGAAAAAAAGCTATAATATTTTGACAATCCTCGCCATTGAAGGTGAAGAAAATAAAGAGCCATTAAAAAACAAGTGCACCAAGAAAAAAATTGATAAAAAAAAAAGACATAGTCGGACCCTACTACTCAATCTCTAGAAAAAATGCACTATTTTTCCTATAGTCCTTAGCATCAAAAGAAAAATAGAATAGAGAATCACAAAAAAATAAACAAACACCGAAGAAAAAGTATTTATTTTGTGAGAAAGAGAAACTACATAAAATGATAGTTGTACACACGTAAAATGTACTGATTGACATTGTGCACCTGATCCTGACTACTAACATCGTTTCATCCTGAATCATCCCTCAGTTTAACCATTTAATCAAATTTACTTATTTGATTAAATTCATCATTTTCCTTTCCTTAATTAAATAAAACATTTTATCTAATTAAGTCTCTCTCTTTTGTTAATTAAATCAACCAATCTTATCTAATTATCCTCATTTAATTAAATAGTCAATTTTATTTAATTAAATCTCTAAAGTCTATCTATTAAATTAAATAAATTAAAACCTTATTTATTTTAATCTAACTTCATCCCCTCAGTTAAATAAATCAAAAATCTTTATTTAATTAAATCTCTTATCACATTCCTCTCATATTTGATTTAAATAAATCCACAAATTTAAGTCAAATAGGTCACGTCACTTAATCTCTTCATTAAATTAATTAACTTTGATTAATTTAATCTTCTATCATGTCCCATCCTCTAGCTTTTACCACTTGCACATGAAAATAGATTTAATTGATTTATTAAATCTCTATTTTCCTCAACAAGGCATCTTTTGGGAATATTCTCCAAGTTTGAATTCAAAAATCCAAGTTGACATGTACATCCAACAAGGAATTGACTCTCTCTTGCATGTCCTTTGCCTTGAACCAAGTGGCATTTAATACATTTTTTCCTTCCCTCTTACACATCATTTCAACAAATTCGAAATTCAAAAATAGACATTTATTGGCACAATCCTCAAAACTTGCACATCCTCCATTCACTCATTGGTTGACAAGTGGCATCTTGCCATTGGATGAATGTTAGTCCCACATTTCTCTATTTTGGACATTCATCCTTCAATCTCATCTATAAATAAGAGGCTTCATTCCTCATTTTATCATCCACAATTTATGCAAAGTTACTATGCTCAAATATTTAGACATTTCCATCCAATATCATTGAATCATAGCTAGGTTATGCAGGTTTTTCCATTGGAGCACTCATCAAGCATCAACAAAGTGGATCACTCATCAACATTCATCAACATACATCAATCTTGCATCATAGGAATTGGGAAAGGGCCAATTTTCACATCAAATTGGCACCAATTCCCCCATGGGATCATGAGTTTGCTAGTTTAATTAAGATTCAATCTATTTTATTCCTTTCTCATTGTATTCTTCATTGTTTTTTTCCTAATTTGAACTTTGTGAATGGATTTCATGGGAAATCCTTGTTCTTGCTTGCATTACCTAATCTAATGTGTTTGTTCTTATTGTTTTGAAGGTATTGGGATTGGGGTTCACACATTTGGTGCTAGAAGGGTGGCAATCTCAACATTCAATCATGTTTTTTAACAAATTCACGTGCTTTTCTTTGTTTTCAAGTTCAGTGTCACTATTTAGCACCACTGATTCTTCAGCATCGCCATATAGCATCGTTGGAAATTCAAACTGCGATGCTGAAGTCTTCTCGCCCAACATTTTGAATTCAAACCGCGTCGCTTGACCAATCTGACCCACGGGATTTTTCAAAAAAATTAAACAGCAACATTGAGCAAAAGGGCGACGCATTTGAGCTCACCAGTCTGGCTGCAAAACACCACTGACTAGTAAGCAGCGCTATACAGCACCGCTGGAGAAATCAAACTGCGACGCAGTCACAGGTTGCACCGTTGATAGGGAGTAAAAAGTTGAAATTTCATTTTAGCACATGCCTTTTGTCAAATGATGAGTTTATCTTTTGTTTTATGCTTTTTAACCTTTCTGTTTTGTAGAATCTGACTAGTTTTCTTTCTTGTAGGTTGGATCAATTGAAAACAAAAGAAAGAGAAGCATGATGATGGTATCTCACAAAATTAAAGTGTTTTTAAACACTTTAGTGTTTTCTTAACACTCTTAGGAAACTGTTATTCCTTTTTTCTTAGAACACTAATTTCATTTGGGCTTTTAAAAAGAACCTTTTCAAATTTTTGCAAAGGCTTAAAATGAACATTTGCAATACAACTTACTAGAGTTTTTTTTTTGGTTAACAATTGAATAAAACAACTCTCATTTGTCCTTTGGTGCTTTAAAAATAACTTACAATTGCTTTGTGGCTCTAAAATGAACAAGTGCAACTTTGTTTTCATGATGGCTTACTTAAACTAACTTCATTGAAAAAGGACATATGCACTTCTCTCACGCTTTATAGCGATCTTGAGAATCAAAAGGCCTTTTATATGATTTTAGGTTGAGACAAAGCAATCACCTCCACACTTCATTTTGGGTTTAAAATTGAACAAAACATTGTGCAAGTTTGAGTAGAGCATTATTGCGTACATTCTCTCTCTTTGTATTGGAAACAAAGATTGATCGAGTTATAGATATTATCTCTCCTCACTTTTGTTTATCTTATAGGGCCTACCTTGGGGAAAAAGTACCCACCCAAGGGAACGACTCAACCAGTGACACTCTAAATCCAAGAGTATTTCCAACCGAGATATAAATGGGGGCATTGGAATAAATGCCAATATCACGCAGTTGGCTTCGACAAGATGGATCTAAACCGTATGGGTCAATCTCCACAAATGGAAAGTCCTAATTAAAACCCATATTTTAGAATTGCCAAAATCCTTGATCTATTTGTTGGTGCAAGAACGGTCGTTCTGAAGCCGCCCCACACTTTTACGGTCTTTTAGTAGAAATGGAAAGCATGCCATGGGAGTTTCATGGGTGTTGATTCTTGGCTGCCCCGAATGACGTTAATGAGCTATGGAGGAGAGCCAGTGGGGTCAAGCATCTAACCATTCGCTAAAGATAAGTAAAGCTGGACTTGTCCAAGTGGGGACTCAACAAATATTGTCTTCCATATCCATACAGTTGTACTTATTCTTGGTTACAAAATGCTTTGCTTGTTTGAAAAAATCTTGGAAACAAACACTTAAACTTCATCATCAAAATTTCAAACCCTTTAGGAGACAAATACAATTGACTCGATTCATGTGTTATTGCTTTCCCTTGGGATTCTATCCTTAGAGGTTTCTAAACACTTGGATTAGCATCTCAATTTGTCTACTAAAGTTAAACAATAGGTAACCCTTGCCTTGAATTCATCAAATTTCCACATAACATACTTTGTGGGATTTGAAGAAATTAAGACATTGGACATCTAGTTTGGAAACCTAATCAAAGAAAGTGTTTGTGGTAAAATAAAGTCACTAAGCAAAGATAAACAAAATGAACTCCCACATGTGTTGAAACCTCATGATTGTCAAAGAATTCAAATCCCAAAACGAAATTCCTTGATTCAAAATCTAGAAATTTATGATCAAATTGAACCACTTCTTGGTTATAAAGGTTTATAGAAGCATTGAATGTTCTTCAATACCAAGGTTTAGGTAAACAAAGTGTCTTTTTTAGGTTCATCTTAGGATCAAAAAAAATCAAAATCTTTTTTCATCCATCCTCCAAACATCAAAACAAAGACCATCTCATCATCACCTTTTGGAGAAATCTTGAAATTATCCTTCATGCTAGGCTTTTTGGAAAAAAATCAAAATCATCAAATTCTTGAGATAAAATCCTTGAAATCTTTATCAAATCATCATTGGATAGGTATGTGTAGATGCATCCTTTTGTATATACTTAGTCAAAGTTATCAAACCATCATGTTTAGCTAGGTATATGTAGATGTATCCTTCTTCATATGCTTATCTAAATTATCATCTTGTTTGAATAGGTGTGGGTAGATGCATCCTTCTCCCTACACACATTCAAATTATCATCTTTTGAGAAAATATACCCCTTAGATAATCATCCAACATCTTAGGGTCTATTTTTTCAAATCAAAGCAAACCAAAATCAATCAAGTCAAGGACAATCCCAAATCAAAAATCAAAATCCAAAAACATATCCAAAAAGTCCTAAAAGTCTAGCATTCCCCTCAAGATTTATCAAAAGATCAAAACATCCGCATCATCCATCTCTTGCATCATCGTCATAACACCTTTTTAATCCTTAAGGATATCCTAAAAAAATTATCTTTTGTGCATAAAGTAAAGATCAATCCAAAGAATAAGAGATTCATCTCCCATATTCTTGAAAATTGATCCTTGTTTTATGGTTCAAACTAGATCTCAATACAAGAAGAACATGGAAGCCGACAAAGAAACACCCGCTTCAAGTGATCTAAGCCAAATGAATGTTGAATCAAGCAATCCTTTGACTATCTCATCATCACAAAATCTACAAGAGGAAATCCAAGGAGAAGATCTTACCTTTGGGATGTCGCATGAAGAAATAACCGAAATGCTCCAAAATTTAGAAAACCATAAGATCATCAACATCATGATGAGGCTTAACCCTTCACTATACATGCTTGAACTAGTAAAACAAGGGGCCAAATTACCTTCTAATTTTGATGTGAGTACCATAGTAGAGACATATTTACCCCCAATCTCATCCACCATCCCCATCTCATCTACACTCCCATCCCAAAGCATCACTCAAAATATTCTGCAAATCACATCTTTTGCTCCAACTCAACCTAATGTCAATAAGGGAAATGCATTTCTCAATGCTATTCAAACACACCCCCTTGTTAATAATCAAGACTTGGATGCAAATACCATCTTGGAACAAAACATACCCTAAAATCCATTACATAAGAATGTCCCTATCACTTTCCATAATGATCCATCATCATCATCCTTCCACACAACACCTCAAAATTCTCTCCTCACAAATTTGCAAGAGGAAGGTGACATGTTCAGACCTGAGGGAATTTTTGACACCACATCATTTTCTCAAGAACTCACACCCCTCACATTTTCACCTCTTCCACCATTACCATCATCATCCACACTACTCCTTGGCTTAGGGCTTCCCCCTTTACCAAGTATAAACCAAACCAACATCTCAAATATCAATAAAACATCATGCAAAACTTGTCATCGATATCGTAACAACAAATGACAACTACACAAGCACTCACGACATCATCAATCACCCCCATAACATCCCAAAGCATGGTCTCTCAAGGACCAACCACATCGACAACACCATTCACCACTCAAAACACCAACACAACATCACCACTCACCACCACCACAAATGCCATTCTGAATCAACCACCACCCCCACCACCACCAACTTCCAGCATATCAAGCCAAAACAACATGGCATTGCAAGCCACTCAGCAAGTTGCTTATCAAAGAGGATTCCTACAAGTGCAAAAAGAAAAAGTCATGCAACTAGCTACTCAGCAAGCCACTCAAGCTGTGCAAGCCGCTCAAGTAGCCCAAGTTGCATTACAGGCACAACGGGCTGTACAAGCCCAAGCCTTATTGCAACAACAACAACAACAAGCCGCTCAAGCTACATAAGTTGCTCAAGCAATTCAAGCTGCATTACAAGCACAAAAGGCTGCTCAAGCCCAAATTCTATTGCAACAACAAGCAGCACAAGCACAAGCTCAAGCTCAGGCGAATGCCCAATATCAAGCACAACAAGCACAAGCACAAGAACAACTTCTTACACAAAAATAAGCATCACAACTACAAGCATATCAACAAGCAATAAAGCAATATCAAGAGCAACAAGAAGCAGCGCAATTGGCAACCCAACAACAAGCATTGTTGGAACAACAACAAGCACAACAACAAGCAATCCTAGCACAACAATATCAAGCAATCCTAGCACAACAACAACAAGAACAACAACAAGCATTGTTCATACAACAGCAAGTGCAAGCATACCTAGCTCAGAAAAATATGCAAATACCATCAAACAGCACACCAACAAACCCACCCATCCAACCCTCAATCGAAACACCCCAGAATACCTTCATCCCATCCCCTGATCTGCAAAATGACGTAACGACACAAATCAGGTTGCTCTCGCAACAAGTGCTCGATCTTCAATTAGGACGAACCACAAAAACACCGAGCAACTTGTGTACCTACCCATTTGACAAGAGCTAAGTGATGAAACCATTCCCCAAGGGATTTGAGATCCCCAAGTTTGACAAATATTGTGGGATGGGAAACCCTAAAGATCACATCAAGGTATTCTAGGTTCATTGCATGGAAGTCACATACAATGATACCTATTTGATGCGGCTATTCCCTAGGAGTTTGGCTAGCCACGCTATGGAATGGTTCTCTCACCTGCCAACAGGCATCAAAACATTCCAAGAAATTAGACACATTCATTAAAAATTATGCATGCAACATTGCAATGGATGTCAGTCTAGAAGAACTCTTAGCTCTGAAACAAGGAAAGAATGAATCATTCACTTCATTCCTACAATGATGGCGATCCAAGGCCAATTGGAGTAAGTGGACCATGCCCGAGGAATAACAAGTTTGGACCATTATATCCAACCTTGACAACCTCTTGGAATTCCATCTCAAGGTCCAAGGGATTACCACATATGATCAGTTAATCTCCAATGCACTTAGCATCGAACGAGCCCTTATGACACAACCAGCGGGATCAACTTCATACCTCCAACAACATAATTGCCCACCCATAAATTACAACGATAAACTTCACATGAGGGAAAGGACCAAAAATGTTACTAATGATGATGTTGATGCCAAAGTGGTCATTAGTGCCCCTCACCCAAATACACTTGCACCACAAATCCAAATCCAACACCAAAACAATCATCACACAACACAACAACCAAACAACAATCCGAAAATCAACAATCTCAATGATCAAAGGGGACCACCCCAATGGAACAAGAATTATCCCAAGTGAAAGTACACCACTCTTGGGGAACCACTAGAAGTCATCATGAAGAAGTTGATAAATGAAAAAGTCATCAAAGCTCCCACCTATGAGAATTACCAAGAACTAAATGTGAAACCTCCTTAGAATAATGAGGATCAATTTTATGACTTCCATAAAATCAAAGGGTTTACCACAAACAGTTGTATGAGGCTAAAAAGAATAATTCAAGATCTCATCAACAAAGAATTATAAACGTGGAACAGCCAACAGGAAACCAATACCTTAAGATATACATGAATCTAATGCCTAACCATGGCAATAAAGGGAATAATAATAACACCAATAAGGGGAAAGTCACCCACACAAACATAAATCATGTGTATGAAACTATTGTCGCCTCCCTAGAAGAATACTGCACAGTCATCACCATCAAAGGTGCCCATGCCAATTGTGGAGTCACCACAAGAGGTGGAAAAGTTACCATTGCAGGATCATCCCAGCCAAACAAAGTCCTTGCATCTAGATCTGTCCCTAATGGATATAACATCCTTGATCAGCTCAAAAGAATGCCAACACAAATCTCCATCATGGATTTGCTAAAAATATCATCTACCCATAGGAAAATCCTTGAGGAAGCACTGGCTTCATCCACTATCCCTGCAGATCTTGATGCGGAACAATTCCAAGCTATGGCCGAAAATATCATTACACCAAATCTCCTCACATTCTCCAACTAGGATTTCCCCTCTCAACCATCTCACAACTGTGCACTCCACTTAGAATTCATAGTACAGAAAAGAAAAGTCAAAAGGGTCTTGGTGGATGGAGGTGCGGGTTTCAATATATGTTCTCTCAAGCTCATCAAACAATTAAAAATCTCAGAAGATTTTATCGACAAAAGAAAGTGATCCGGGGGACAATTTTTTAGTGAAAATTGAAGTGTTCCCAATACTCCAGAATTCAGCACCATCAGAAAGAGAACGACATCCTGATTCCAATGCAACTTGAACGGGGCGAAAAGGACTCCGTTTGTGCAAGTTACAGCCAGTCAAACTGGCTTCAGGGGCATCCAGAAGGCAAAAAAATAATCATCTCAAAAATCAAAGGAACCAGTGTCATCGCAAATAGCTCATCAAGATGATTCCAACGACGTTCATTTCATCAAAATCCGATGTCGTATGCTCAAGTTAGAAGTAGTCAAACTTCAGTCAACTTGAAGGTACAATTAATGACTTCATCATGCTGACATGTCTTGTCTGTACTGTACGGACACAGCTGTGCGAATTCCAACCCAACACGTGGCAGGTGACTCACTTGCATGGACCAATCATTAACTGCCACGTGGCATCTGTACGTCAGGCCAGCCGCCACATCAACAGTCCATTCGGCGTACAGATTATCCTCGTCAGCATATTGGTTGGCAGGTTTCGGTGAGTTAGATGGTGACATTTGTCTTCATATCAGCGGACAGTCTGGTAAATGGTTGTTAGCTGGGTTTAAACCCGAATCTCGATGGAAATAACGGGGACGTTGCACCATTGCACCGGCGGACTTTTACACTAACAGTGTATGAGTAGCGTTGTTTTTGTTAAGATTCGGGTGGCTCGTTCAAACAAAATGGAGGTCGGCGGGTATGGAACCGCTGACCTCACTTATAGCAAAAGTCTTTTCCACCATTGAGCCAACAAATACCCACTGACTATTAGGGGAGCTCGGTTTATTTTGTAGGGTTGTTGAAGCTGAAATTATAACAAGTGGTTTTTTTAAAGCCAAAACAAACTACACCCACCTAACCAAATGCCAAAAGGGGTTATGGGAAAAAGAAAATCAACTTGTATGAAATCACTAAAGAGATATCATGTGGTTGGGCATTAATTTTTATGTTTAAGCCTTTTTAGGAAAATTTTATGTATAAAAAGAGGGGTAGAGATGGGATTTTCCAAGTCTAGGTGGTGAGAACGAGAGAATGCTTAGGAGATTTTGCTGACATTTCCACACATCAGAGGAGAGTTATGCTGTTGTGCTTGAAGGGGATAATCATTGAAGCAATTGTAACTGATTTTGGAGTATAATCAGATCGGTCACTCCGTTGGAGAGGGGCCCGGAGACGTATTCCTTAGGGACGAACTCCGTTATCAATTGTGTTTGCTCTTCTCTTTACTTTTCTCTCTTTCTTTTCAGTTCATTATCTTGGAAATCATGTTATGTTGATTTATTCATTTAAGCATTGTATTAAGTGATCTTTTACGTTACACATTTTGTAAGCAATTGTCCTAGATCCTAAATAGATCAAGTTGGTATTAGAGCTTTGTGTGTGGCTAGTATTGCAGAATTTGAATGCTAACGAGATCCAGGTTGCAACGAGGTGAAGGAGAACTCGAAGAGTATAATCCAGAGATTGGAAGACGAAGAGCTAATCCACCGTCACAGATGGAAGTGAAAGAAGGTGGACAAAGTTCAGAGCTCAGTGACAAGGATTTCCAAAGGCTATTTCTTGACATGAAGGCGATGGTGGATGAACTTTATGCTGAAAAGAAGAAGCACGAAAAGGGAGGTTCTTCAAAGAACAAGAAGTAGGAAGATCAGAAAGACACAGAGGAGAAAGCTCCAGAAACTCCTTCTCCTCCATCTTCTCCCTCTTCTTCTCCTCCCCCTTCTCCTCCTTCTCCTTCTCCTTCTTCTAATGTAAATCCATTTAAGAGCAAGTCTAAGCCTGTAATTAAGCTTGATGTAAAATTTGAGTTACCTAAATACTGTGGGGAGTTAAATGTTGAGAAGTTAGATGATTGGGTCTAGCAAGTAGAAGTATATTGTAGGATTCAAGGCCTAGTAGAAGATGCTTCTAGGATTCAATTAGCCACTCTCTGGTTGGGAGGTACAGCTCTCACCTAGTGGGAGAGTAAGACTCGGGAAGAAATTGCTCGCCATGGTCAAGTTAATATGTCTTGGATGGAGTTTGTTGCTGCCCTTAGGAAACAATTCTATCCTTTAGGTTACATGCAACAGTTAACCATGAATTGGCAAACCTTTAGGCAAGGTAAGGGGTAGTCTGTCCAGGATTATACTCATGAGTTTAGAAAACGGGCCATTGCTCTAAATGTTCCCTTGTATACCCAAGACACATTACTTAAGTATATTGGTGGTTTGCATTCTTACCTTAGGCACACTATTTTGATGTTGAGTCCCAACAGTCTAGATGAGGTGTCTGTTCAAGCTACTCATATAGATTCAAGGGGTAAGAACACATTTAGTGATAAATTTTCCAAGAAGCCATCTAAGTTTGAGGGTAATTCTAAAGGGAAAGAAAAAGACAAAGATAAAGGAAAAGGGAAGAAGACAGCTACAGCTAAGAAAGAGGGTGAGAAACCCACGTGCTCCCATTGCAAGAAAGAGGGGCATGATGATTCAAGATGTTGGAAGCTTCATCCTGAGTTGAGGCTGAAAAGATATGGAGGTAATAAAGGAAAGCAAAAGACTACTGCAGTGGTTCAATAGGATCTTGGTTCTGACTCCGAAGATGAGATAAAGATTGTTGCTACCAGAATTCAAGGTAAAGGGAAAGGTATATCTCTCTCTTTTGATGCAAGTTTTTCTAATGCTAGTGCAAGTACAAGTAAAGAATCTTCTCCTAAGGTTGATAAGCAAAGAAATGAATTGTTTCACATTCGTGTTGTAACAAAACACACTAAGGTTGATACTCTGTTTGATATGGGTTCACAAGTCAACTTAATATCTGAAGAAGTTGTAAAGAAACTTAATTTGACTACAACACCTCATCCGAAACCATATCCACTTGGATGGGTTTGCAATGATGCTCAACTACAAGTAACTAAACAATGTAAATTGAGATTTGCTATCACTGCAAACTTTGTAGATGAGGTAGAAGTAGATGTAGTCCCTTTGGATATTTGTGGGCTTGTGTTGGGAAGTCCTTATCTTTATGATAGAAAAGCAATCTTTTATAGGGGGGAGAATAAGTATCATCTTTTTAAAGATGGGGTAGAATACATTGTACGGGCACATAAGGTGAAGACTAATCTTACACTAGTTAATGCTAGTCAAATGAAGAGGTTGGTCAACTCAAGTAAGAACTTTGTATTAATGCTTGTAAAATCCAAAGAAGATGATAAATCTGAGGCATTCAAGGGGTGTGACCCAAAACATAAAACTAAAATGGTCAAGATTATTTCTGCTTATGATGACATGTTTCAGGAACCGAAGGGGTTGCCACCCAAGAGAGAGATACAACATGAAATCCAGTTACAGCAAGATGTGCCACTTCCTAATATTGGCATGTACCGTTTATCTATTATGCAGAATGAGGAAATTAAAAAGTAGGTTCAAGAGTTGGTGGAAAAAGGAGTTATTCATCCTAGTACTTCTCCTTGTGGTTCTCCAATTGTCTTGGTTCCAAAGAAAGATGGAACTTGGAGGATGTGCATCGACTACCGCACCTTGAACAAGATAACGGTAAAGAACAGGTATCCTCTTCCCAGAATTGATGATTTACTTGATCAGTTAAAACATGCAGTTTATTTCACTAAGTTAGATTTGCAAAGTGGTTATCATCAGATAAGAATTGCAGAAGATGATATTTGGAAGATTGCATTTAAGACTAAACAAGGACTATTTGAGTGGTTGGTTATGCCTTTTGGGCTTTGTAATGCACCAGCTACTTTTATGAGAGTCATGAATGATGTCTTTCATCCTTTCATTGATGATTTTGTCATAGTCTATCTAGATGATATCCTTGTATTCAGTCAAACTTGGGAAGATCATGTAAGTCATGTAAAGAAAGTCTTTGATGTATTGAGAAAAGAAAAATTGTATGTAAAGATGTCAAAATGTGAATTTGCAAAGACATCCTTAGTGTACTTAGGCTATGTCGTAGGGGGTGGTCAATTGAAAGTAGACCCTGCGAAGGTCAAAGCTATTGTAAACTGGCCTAAGCCAAGTACAATCACAGAGGTCAGAAGTTTCCTAGGTGCAGTTCAGTACTGGAGAAAGTTTATTGCAAATTTCTCTTATATAGCATCACCGTTACATGCATTAACCAGTACAAGAGAAACTTTTTAGTGGGGAGGTCCACAGCAGAAGGCTTTCGACACTTTGAAGGGAAAGTTGAGCACCGCACCAATTTTTCCTTACCAGATCTACATCAACCATTTGAGATCGAGACAGATGCGAGTGGATTTTCCATGGGAGCAGTACTCATGCAAGGAGGTAAACCAGTTTGCTACCACTCTGAAACTTTTTCAGGAGCAGTAAGTAACTATCCCACTTATGATAAAGAACTTTATGCTTTAGTTCAAAGTGTTAAAAAATGGAAACATTACATAATGGGGAAAGAAACTGTAATCCACACTGATCACCAGCCACTTCAGTATTTGCACTCACAAACTAAACTGCAACAAAGTAGGCACTTTCGGTGGATGGGTTTTTTGCAACAGTTTCATTTGGTTATTAAGTATAAGAAAGGTACCCATAACAAAGTAGCAGACATGCTCTCTAGACCTCCTATGATGAATGCTTTGATAATCCTTCAGAATAGTTCTATGGTTCATGAAAGTTTTCAGGAACAATATGCTAATGATGAGAACTTTAAGGATATCTATGCTGCTTTAATGAATGGTAAACATGTAGAAGAGAAAGATTATTATGTGCAGGATAAACTGTTATATCACTTGGGAAAATTATGTGTTCCAAAGGATGAACAAGCACAGGTTATTAGAGAAGCACATACCTCATTGATTGCAGGACACTTTTGGGGTAAACAAAACATTGACTCAGCTGCAAAAATATTGTTATTGGCCTCGTATGCAAGAAACTGTAACTAAGTATATTAGAGGTTGTGTTATGTGTGCAACTAGTAAGCCTAGTAATAGGAAGTTGGGTTTGTACATGCCTCTACCTGTACCTTCTCGTCCATGGGAAAGTGTGTCAATGGACTTTGTTGGGGGGTTGCCTATGTCTAGGAAGGGACATGATTATTTGTATGTAGTAGTTGATCAGTTTAGCAAAATGTGTATCTTAATGCCATGTAAAAAGCAAGTCACTACTGAACTGACAACTCAGTTGTACTTTCAATTTGTATGGGTTCATTTTGGGTTACCTACTTCTATTGTATCAGATCGAGATTCTTGATTCTTGGGGGAATTTTGGTCAACTTTGTGGGGACTCATGGATACCAAACTGAAGAAGAGTACAGCCTTCCATCCATAGACCGACGGGCAGACAGAGGTTGTAAATAGGACAGTTGTGCATCTACTCAGAGGTTACTACAGTAAGCATCCTAAGTTGTGGGATGAGAGTCTTCATTATGTGCAGCATGCTTACAACCATGCAGCACACTCTTCTACTAAAAGGTCTCCTTTTGAGACATGCTTTGGTTATGTGCCCAAGACACCAATGGATTTTTCTTTTGGGAAAGATGATGTTAAAGATGGAAACCATGATGCAAAGAAGGCTTTGAAGTTCATCCAGAAATTCCAAGCAATTCATCAGGCAATGGAAGCATGGTTGGAACAGAGCCAAGCAAAATACAAGGTTCGCCATGACAAGCATCGCACTGATCATCATTTTCAAGTTGGAGATCGAGTTTGGTTACATATCAGCAAAGAAAGGATGCAAGGTGAAGGTAAAAAGCTTAAGCCAATTAGGTATGGTCCTTTTGAGATCCTTGAGAAGATTGGTACTAATGCCTTCCGCCTCAATCTTCCTTCATACATGCATATTTACTCGGTTGTCAATGTTGAGAATTTGAAAATGTATGAGCCTCAAATGATCCTAGATGAAGTCACAGACATCCAAGTTCCATCAGTTGATGACCTTTCACCAAAGTATATGTCAGAGTTGCTAGAAGATGTTATTCTCGATAGGAATGTCAGAACTTCACGAAGAGGAGATGTTGAGTACCTCAGAGTGGGCCTGAAGGGGATGCATCCAAGCAAAGCAAGATGGATGGAGATTGGTAAAGTGAGGGAACATTACCCTCACTTACTTTCCAAGTAATCAAGCTTTCAGAGGTCCAAAAGCTCTCCAGTGGGGAGGCCTGATCTGGGGGACAATTTTTCAATGAAAATTGAAGTGTTCCCAATACTCCAGAATTTAGCACCATCAGAAAGAGAACAATGTCCTGATTCCAACGCAACTTGAATGGGGCGAAAAGGACTTTGTTTGTGCAAGTTACTTCCAGTCAAACTGGCTTCAGGGGCATCTAGAAGGCAAAAAAATAATCATCTCAAAAATTGACAGATACAGTGTCATCGTGAAGAGCTCGTCGAGATGATTCCAACGGTGTTCATTTCATTGAAATCCGATGTCGTATGCTCGAGTTAGAAGCAATCAAACTTTAGTCAACTTGAAGGTACAATTGATGATGTCATCATGCTGACATGTCTCGTCCGTACTGTACGGACACAGCTATGCGAATTCTGACCCAACACGTGGCAAGTGACTCACTTGCACAGACCAATCATTAACTACCACGTGGCATCCGTACGTCAGGTCAGTGGCCATGTCAACAGTCCATTCGGCGTACGAATTATCCTCATCAGCATTTGGTTGGCAGGTTTCGGCGAGTTAGATGGTGACACGTGTCTTCATATCGACGGACAGTCTGGTAAAAGGTTGTTAGCTGGGTTTGAACCTGAATCTCAGCGGAAATAACAGGGACATTGCACCGGTGGATGTTTACACTAACAGTGTATGAGCGGCGTTGTTTTTGTTAAGATTCGGGTGGCTCGTTCAAACAA
Organism: Sequoia sempervirens; assembly: GCA_007258455.2. Taxonomy (NCBI): domain Eukaryota; kingdom Viridiplantae; phylum Streptophyta; class Pinopsida; order Cupressales; family Cupressaceae; genus Sequoia; species Sequoia sempervirens. Next base: position 29,692 of record VDFB02087395.1, on the reverse strand, counting down.
AATGGAGGCCGGCGGGTATGGAACTGCCGACCTCACTTATAGCAAAAGTCTTTTCCACCGTTGAGCCAACAAATACCTGCTGACTATTAGGGGAGCTCGGTTTATTTTGTAGGGTTGTTAAAGCCGAAATTATAACAAGTGGTTTTTTTAAAGCCAAAACAAACTAACCCCACCTAACCAAATGCCAAAAGGGGTTATGGGAAAAAGCAAATCAACTTGTACGAAATCACTAAAGAGATATCATGTGGTTGGGCATTAATTTTTATGGTTAAGCCTTTTTAGGCAAATTTTATGTATAAAAAGAGGGGTAGAGATGGGATTTTCCAAGTCCAGGTGGTGAGAACGAGAGAATGCTCAGGAGATTTTGTAGACATTTCTGCACATCAAAGGAGTGTTATGTTGTTGTGCTTGAAGGAGATAGTCATTGAAGCAATTGTAACTGATTTTGGAGTATAATCGGATCGGTCACTCCGTTGGAGAGGGGCTCGGAGACGTAGTCCTTAGGGAAGAACTCCGTTATCAATTGTGTTTTCTCTCCTCTTTACTTTTCTCTCTTTCTTTTCAGTTCATTATCTTGGCAATCATGTTATGTTGATTTATTCATTTAAGCATTGTATTAAGTGATCTTTTACGTTACGCATTCTGTAAGCAATTGTCCTAGATCCTAAATAGATCAGAAAGGGTATCACAATAAGAGCATATGATGATCAAGAAAGAGTATCCTAGGGCACAATCAAACTCCCTATTCAAGTAGGGCTTGCTATCATGGAAACCACTTGTTAGGTCCTAGACCTTGACTTACCATATAACATCCTTCTGGGACGTTCATGGATTCATGCAATGAAGGAAATAGCGTCAACTTTCCATCAATGTGTGAAATTCACACATGAGGGACAAGAAGCTACCATCCATGGAGATCCTGAAGCCTTCTTCTATTGCAAAATCCTTGAAGCAAAGTACTATAAAATCTCCCAAGTACCAAAAAATGATGAGGGCACATCTACACCATACATCGATCCCGCCACCCTCGCATCCACTTCTACGACAGAGACACCCATCACTCCCACCATCCCCACCATTTATGACATTAAGGTCATCATCCAAGATAATGGTTGTGGAAACTACATGATCTCTAAAAATTCTTTTTTGGTAGGAGAGTTACCAAAATCTCCTAGATCACAGGGACGCAAACAAATAAATGAAGCCTCCACATCCCAAACATCTCCTGAAGACTATCCAAACTTTACAAGTTGGGGAGATCTTGGCCAAGAATTTATTGAGGTAGATCCATCTGATATGCTATATCAAGATGAAAGACCAGTAGCTGATTTACCAATGGATGACAGAAGCAAGGGTTTGCAAATGATGCTCGCAATGGGCTATGACAGAAACCAAAGACTTGGGAGAAACGACAATGGGCTTCTAATACCTATCATTCTAGAGACATGAGTGATAACAAATCTTGGCCTTGGATGTACCCCTCTGAGTATAACCATACATGGTCGAAGTCCTCCAATTAGAAGGGTTAATAATCCTCCTCAGCCAACCATAGAAGAACTATGCTTACCAGTATCTAAAAGTAGAGTCATAGATAACTTTACATTTGATATAACCGACATCTATAGTAGTAGTCATGATGAGGATACCATAACCAACTTACCTGGGCTATTTGAGGACACCACTCTATTCATGATCAGCACCCTATCTTTTGATCAAAACACCAAAACCATAAGATCCACCTAGTATACCCCCAACTCATCAACTATGACCAATGAGGACCACCATTTCTTGATACATTCAAAAATGATGAGGTGCTCTCGGAATTCATGGGACTGCGGGATAACATTCTGTGTGGAGATCACAAAGTAGGGTTCACAATTGAGCTAGATACACATGCCTATTATGGGGAAATGGTTGAATCCCTCAGTCATAAAAGTGAAAAATTAAGAATAATATCTAAGTCTTTGAGTGAAAACCACATTGTGGCACTCTCTGACTAGAAAAAAGTAAAAAGAAAGGATGCATCCAACAGTGAAAACCTCTCTGAGGCACTTGAGGATGGGGGATTCAATCTTCCTTCTAGAGCTATTCATCAAGAAAAATCAGCAGTCTTGGTAGAAAGATGCAATCCGGTCAATCTAGGAACAAAGGAAACCCCGCACATCACATTCTATGTGGAGTCATTACTATCAGAGGAACAAGAGCTCCTAGTCGTCTTCCTAAGAGAAAGACAGATAAACTTCGCATGGAGCTATGCTGACATGCCAAGACTTGATCCAAAAATTGTGGTTCACCACTTAGCAATATATCCAGAAGCAAAGCCTATTAAATAAAAGCGTAAAAAATGCAAATGCACCCTTAGATCACCTTATTAGTCAAAATGGAGCTAAAAAATCTATTCGATGCAGGATTCATCCGACCGATAGATTATCTAGAATGGGTGTCAAACTTGGTACCTGTCTCAAAACCCGATGGGGGCATTAGAATCTGTACAGACTTCAGAGACTTGAATGAGGCATGTCCAAAAGATGACTTCCCACTTCCAAACATTGACATGATAGTAGACATGATAGCCAGACAAGAAATGTTGTCACTAATGGACGGATTCTCAAGGTACAATCCAATCATGATAGCTAAAGAGGACCAACATAAGATGACTTTAACTTGTCCATGGGGGACCTATTGTTGGAATATGATGCCATTCAACTTAAAGAACGTAGGAGCAACATACCAAAGGGCCATGACATTGATATTCCATGACAAGATTCATAAGACGGTCGAAGATTGTGTTGATGACATTCTAGCCAAGTATAGAAAGAAAAAAGATCACATAGCAACCTTAAGTGCCATTTTTGACAGGCTAGAGGAGTACAAGGTCAAATTAAACCCAAAGAAGTGTGTCTTCAGCGTACAATTGGGAAAATTGCTAGGATATATAGTGTCAATGAGGGGTATTGAGGTAGATCCAACAAAGGTAAAAAAAATCCTTGAAATGGAGGCACCAAAAACATTAAAGCAATTGAGGGGTCTCCAAGGTAGGCTCCAATCCATTCGAAGATTCATAGCATAGGTGGTGGACCAAAAAAACCCATAGTCTCACCTACTCCACAAGGGAGTAGTGTACAAATGGGATAACAAGTGTGAAGAGGCATTTAATAAAATCAAAGAATATCTACTAACACCACTGATCTTAATTCCACTAATCCCAAGAAAACCATTAATTCTCTACGTATCAGCAATAGCAGCAGCCCTTGGAGCTCTCCTAGCTTAGCATGATGAAAATGGAATAGAAAGGGTTATCTATTACATCAGTAGAACAATGGTGGGGCATGAGCTAAACTATTCATTCATCAAAAAAGCATGCCTAGCAGTAGTGTTTGCATCACAAAAATTCAAACATTACATGTTGGCATACAAAATAAAACTCATCGCCAAAATTGACCCCCTCAAGTACTTGTTGTCAAAAGAAATGCTCACAGGAAGAATGGCCAAATGGGTGATGATACTATCATAATATGACATTGAATATGTGGAGTGGAAAGTAATCAAAGGCCAAGTCATCACAGATCAACTTGCGGAAGCACCAATCTATTTAGAGAATCCTCTCATCTCAGAGTTTCCAGATGAATCTATTTTCAATCTCAACATAGCTGACCACTGGAAACTATACTTTGATGGGTCATACACATAGCATGGATCGGGATTTTGTGTCTTCTTTATCACCCCACAAGGGGACTGCATACCAAGGTCCTACAAACTGGCATTTCCCTGCACCAATAACATTGCAGAATATGAGGCTTTAACCATAGGTCTCAGAATAGTAGTGCAATGGAACATTATAGCTCTCAAAGTATACGAAGACTCCCAATTGATAATAAATCAAGTGAATGATGAATACTAGACCAAGGATGACAAGCTCACTCCATACAAGAAATTGGTGGAGACCCTCAAAGAATCCTTCATCAAAATTACATTTGAGCAAATTCCCAAAGCCAATAATAGAGTAGCAGATGCCATGGCAACAATTGGATCCTTATTGGATATCCCCCAAAACGTCCCAAAATATGAATTCCTAATAGAGAAGCTTTTCATGCCCACATTCAAGGTACCAGAATCTTAATTTTTGTGCGAAATCATTGGTCCTAGTGATCCTTGGTACCACAACATTTACACATACCTTCGAATAGGATTCATACCTGCTGACTTACCCTCAAACCTAAAATGAACCTTTGTTAAAAAGGCATCCAAATTTATCATCCTAGGAGATACCTTATATTGTAGAAGCATAGAAGGAACCCTACTACGCTACTTAAATGCTAAGGAGGCATTGACTGCTCTAACTAAAGTACATAATGGTATTTTTGGTTCATACTTGAGTGGAATGACCATAGCCAAGAAACTGCTGAGGATGAGGTATTATTGGCCCACAATGGAAAGAGAGGCACATGAATATGCCAGAAGGTGTCTACAATGTCAGCAGCATGGGGACCTCATCCATGCTCTAGCTCAAGAGCTTCATCCTATCGTCACACCATGGCCCTTTTCCCAGTGGAGACTGAATCTCATTGGAAAAATCACACCCACTTCATCTAATGGCCACAAATTCATAATAATCGCAACACAGTACTTTACTAAGTGGGTGGAAGCCATACCCATGATGTATATAACTGGGAAGTAGATTTCAAAGTTCATCCTGAACTATCTCATTTGCCGCTATGGTGTTCCACAAGCCATTATCTCATATAATGGGACACCATTTAAGAATCAGGAGGTTCATGACTTATGCAAAAAATTCAAAATCCAACATCGCTTCTCCACCCCATACTAACCCCAAGGCAATGGCCAAGCAGAAGCTACAAATAAAACCATTCTAAAAATCCTTAAGAAAATAGTGAATGACACAAGTTGTGACTGGCACCTACATCTTAATCCCACCCTTTAGGCCTATCGAACCATTATTCACACACATACCGGTGCCACCCCCTTCTCCCTAGTCTATGGATCAGAAGCAGTACTCCCCATTGAGATTCAGCTCCCATCACTTAGGATACCACTGCAAAACCTCATCACGGATGAAGAGTACCAAGTATCAAGACTAAATGAGCTAGAGCTATTGGATGAGCGACATATAGATGCTTTGAATCATTTGCAAGTCTATCAAAATAGACTCAAAAGGAGCTATAATAAGAAAATTAGAAGAAGTACTTTCCAAGTCGGAGAACTGGTATTAAAGGAGAATAAGAAGAATGTCCCAAACCCAAGTAGCAAAGGAAAATTTGAACCCAACTGGTTGGGACCATTCGTTATCACAACAAGTTACAAGTCAGGAGCATATCAGTTATCAACACCTGAAGAGGAACCTCTACAAGAGCCCATGAATAGCTCTCATCTCAAAAAGTTTTATGCCTAAATCTTTCAAGGTATAGAACCAAAAAAATAAAAAAATCAGAAAATGTCCTGAGAAAATGGTTACTTCAGAGAAAACTTGGCAAACAGGTGTCTTGGTGACAACAAAAAAAAGCAAAAAAGCAAAAAATCCAAAAAAAATCAGAAAAAGGTCAAAAATAGTAAAGAGAAAAAATTGCCCTCTCGTGAAAACCACTTCGGTGGCACTTTGGACAAGTACCTTGGTGAAAACCTGGCAAACAGGCGCCTTGTGTAAATAAGCACTTTCCATCCACCAAGATCTTTACGGCTTGTTCTGCATCATCCATCCATTGCATTTAGATCTTCATCCATCGCACATCCACCTGCATCTGCACCATAGTTTGGTCTTATTTTCGTATCATAATCCCTCCTAGTACTACTCGGCCCATCTTTAAGGTCAGTTTTTCCTGCCTTTATCAGAGTAGTCTATTGCATCACACTAGGGGCATGTTCTCATCGGATCGGATTTGTGTATATTCTTAAAGTCCTAAACATTAGAAAATCCAAAAACATCAAAACATCAAAAAATCCAAAAACATCAAAACATCAGAAAATCCAAAAACATCAAACCATCAAAAAATCCAAAAGCATCAAAACATCAGAAAATCCAAAAACATTCAAAACATATCAAATCCCAAAAAAAGGTCAAAAAGTCGGTCAAAAAGTCAAAAACAAAGTCCTCTTGTCGAACTATGGGTCTCTAAGCCTTGAACATAGTCAAGGTTGATCTTTGATCATCCCCCGAGACACTTAGGTTAGTCCTTTAGGCATCTATCATAATAAACTAACATCTCATCATGTATATCATCATATGTAAATCAGTCAAGTCGTCAGTCGAACTATATGGTCTCTACGTGTATAATGTAGGCTAGGCTAATCTATTGATCAACCCTCGAGGCCCCTAGGATAGGTTTTTAGGTTAGTCTCTTGGTCAAAATCTCAGAAAACCCCAAGAAATTGGAAAATTGGAAAATCAAAACATTTGAAAATCTCCAAAAATACCAAAAACAGCCTCAAAACATCTCAAAACGATCAATAACATCCAAATATTTGAAAAAATCCATCCATCTCATCTCGCTTGCACCCGCAATAACATCATTCATAATAAATGATCATCATCCTTAATCTTTGGTAAGATAATCAGAAACAAGTCTAGCTGGTCAAAAGTAAAAACTCAAAACGTCAAGTCTTAGGCCTAAGTCAGTACATAAATAAGTTGGTCAACTCTTTGTGTCGATAACCTATCACCCATTTGGTCCCATATCAATCATTTGAAAGAACGCTTAGGATAAATGAAATGGTGTGCTGCCATCCACAAACATGTCCTAGGATGTATCCTTCCTACAATGGGCATTATCTTTTGGTAATAGTTTTGGTTCTTATCCTTGGAAACATATTTCCTTTTGGTTAGCAGTATTGAAGAACGTCAACTTGTTTGTTTACTTTGTCTTTATCTTTTGACTTATCTTATTGTACTCATTCCAAGGAATTCTCGATGATATCCAAACAGAGGATTTAGAGAAATAGGAATGGGGAAATGATCATTATCTTTTTTCTGTTGTGCTTGTTGGATGTTCTTGTAATATAACCTTGGAGAATACTTGCTTTGTTAGGTATGTATGGAGGAGGTTTTGGGCAGCTTGTTGACTATTGCATTGATAGGTTGTACCTTTTTCGTGTTTTGGTCCGAGGTGTTTAAAACTTCTAAAGTGAATCCTAGCAAGGTTTTTATATGTCAGGTGTGAACAAGGATACTCCTATCTATCTTTCAAGTCAAATTCCATCACACTAGGTACAACGCCATCCTAGTTTTCTATACCTTGATGCATCATACCACGTGTGTCATCAAACATAAGAAAATTGGCCTTTTGAAAATCCCAACTCCTCGGCAAGTAATCATCATCATTTGGCATATTCATCATCTTGTGTCTTGTTGAAATGACTTCTTCTTTCTTGCTCGTCACACTAACAAGGTACTATGACAGCTGATCATCATCACCATCATCATCGTCATCGATCTTGCATCCACAAATCATTAGCACATTGCATAAACATATCATATAGGAAACACATGCATTACATTTGCATCATCATATAAACATGGTATAATAAGCATTTTTCAAAAATTAGCACATCCCTTTCTCATTACATTGCATCCATTTTTTGCACCATATTGCATTCATTGCATAAATCATCACATAACATTCATTTGCATAAACATTTCATAACCATTTCACATTACCACCTATTGCATAATCATACATAATAGGTACATAAGCATTATAAGATAATCCATTGCATACATACTCGCATAACATTATAAAGTCATCTCACACATTACATTCATTTTTCATAAAACATCATCATATCATCACATATAGTACATCACATTAAATGCATCACATACATTACATACATTTAACATGTTTAGGATAATATTTGTTATTCTAAGCATCTTAGAACCATCTCATTTGCATCATCATATAAAACACAACCATTGCATTCACATTGCATTATATCGTCCACTAATCATCCATGTCATATCATAAGTAGCATCACAATCATTTTTTGCATAAATTATTCCACATTAGCATAAATAGAAACATGAAAATCCATTAGATACAAAGCGTACATCCATCCATAATCATTTCATATATAAGCATGATGCACATTATTTCACATATACACCATAGATCATTTCCATATCATTCTGCATATTGCATATTACATATCATATCATTTCATATCATCATTACGCATCACATAAATACATTTGCATAAGCCAACAACATAATATAGATCTGTTAGTCATAATCATTACATAATGCATATATCATCAGAAATAAATGCATCCATAAGTACATCATATAAAACCATAGCATCATTGCACAACATATAGAAATAGAATCATCCATACATGCATAAATAAATGGTACACATCACATCATATCAAAATTGTCATCTCATATATATATCATCAATAATGTAACTATCATAGTACAAAATAATCAAATCAATGTACATGTATGTCAACTAGTACAAAAAGGCCCGTCAGGCTATCAAAAAGGAGCCCATAAGGCACCAAAAATGATATCATCTCGATCAAAAGGATGCCTAACCCTCCTGTTTGCTACCCTTGCCTCTATCACTGTGACCCTCTACTGGTCTGAAATTGGTCTGCTGCAAGTACTCTGGGACCCGTGCTGCTCTGGGTACAGCCTCATAATAATGCATACGATAATACTCAACCTCTCTGACGGCCTCCCTATAGGACCGAATGGACACTATACCCTAAGAGGAGGAGGCTTCCATGCTCTCCAACTATTGTCTCTAGCCTAGCTCTATGGCTGCCTGTAACTTTGCAGCCTACCTCTGATGTATGGCCTGATCCCTCTTGGCCCTGATCTGGTCTCTCTTGGACCGTGCCTAATCTCTCTCCCCTGTCAAAGTCTGCACCTGGGCCTGCAGCTATGCAATCAATGTATCTCAAGGATCCACCTGCCCTACTGGTTGTGCTCATGGAGGTTGTACCTGAGGCCGACCCTCACTCCCAGCCCATGGTGGTACACCTACTAGCACCTGTTGCTGATCTTGCATCTAAACGTCAACCTGAACTAGTTGAACTGGGAACCCGACTAGTTGGTCTTGTCATGCACCATCCCTCCATCCTCATCCTACCCCTCTGACTCTCACCCTCCGCTGATCAGGGACTGCACCTAGAACTGTCAAATGAAGGGGAGGCTAGAACCAATCCCTGTATGCCTATGTCATGCCTGGATCTACAGGCCCCTGATCATAAGCCCATGGCCGAGCCACCAAATGTCTAAAGCTGTCCACGGCCTTTGAGGCAAGAATGTATCACCCCCATGAAACCTGTGACATGGTGCAGGCAAAGACGGCCACATAGTCATCATCCGGCTGATCCTGAGGCTCACTGAACTGACCATGCACACACCCGGGCAGATATCTCTCTATCATAGTATGCTCTTGCTCTTGCATGAAACAGTCCTAGCGGGCATAGAAAATCTAATGCACATCGTCAGCCCATCTAGGCCAACCAAGGTACGGACGCCATATGAACACCTGCATCTCGTCTAGGACCCTCCTCCAATAGGGAATCTCGTGCTCGCCTATGTGTGTGAAGGGCACACCACCTCTATAGTGCCATACAAGGGGATCATCAAGCCCCATCAAAACTATAACAATTTGTGGTTGAAGGACATCAATGTGCTCCCATGCCTATACATGGAGTAGTGTCGCACCTGCTCTAAGTGCTCTGCCATCGAGGTAGATGTACTCGTGAAGATCCCTATAAAAAGATGCAAGAAGAACCGACCCCCAAGCAAAGCAAGTAGGCCTGTCACACATAACCATGCACTCCTAGCAAAGTCCCCAACTAGGACTGAAGTACTAGCCTAGTCGGTCTGGGGCAATGAGACCCAAGATAATCGTCGCAACAACCAAGCGGAAGGGAGGTGCCAGAGCCCTATGACGCTCAAGCTCGATCTGCCCCTTGCAAATAATAATGTCCTCTGTGGCAAGGACCCTGTGGCAGGCATTCTGCCTCTCATCTATATCAAAAATGGCATGCCAACCATGAATCGACAATTGTAAGATGCGCCAAACATCCTCCAAGGTGACAATGGCCTCGCTAGTGGGATGGTGGAAAGAAGACATCTTGTTGTGCCATCTCTCAGCAAGCGCTAACATCATCCCAAGGTGGGTGTGAATGGGTGCTACATAAGCAGTGTACCACAACTCCATGTCTCGTAGTCGGTCCTGATCTCTGTCGCTCAGGTCCCGCAAGTAACTGAACAAATCTCGCAACCTATGTTCTCGAGAGTAGAGCTCCCTCGCCACATCCTACATCAGGAAGGGTCATCATGTTAAAAATTTTGAATTTTTTTTGCCGAGCATCCAAGAAACCACTCCAGTGTTGCAATCTGTGAAGGCGTCAAAGTTTGATTTTTACCAAACTATGATGTTAGGGCACAAAAGGTCGAAAGCACATCGCCGCGGTGCACTTTCCTTCCTATGAGTGTAGTTTGAAAAAATTCCTATCATTAGAGCACCATTGCGTCGTACTTTAGAAATAACCCCACAGGCCATGACCTGAATGTCAGAGTTTTCAAACTCCAAACTCCGTTGCCGCCACGCAGTTTGATTTTTGAGTGGCGCTATATAGTGCCACTACAGAAGGATTGACTTTGAAAGCATTAAATGAATGCTAAAAACAAAAATTAAAGCTCAAGTAAGGATCACTTACTAGTGCCCCAATGTCGGGTGGCCGCTAGTACATCCGAACTCGGTCAGAAATGTGCATCGGGAGCTGTCATTGTGTCATATCGTCAGGAGGTTAGAGCTCAAATCTTAGGGTTGCTAGATGGTTGTGTGTGAAAATGAATTGAAAGTGACCCCTCAGAGCTTTTTTAAGTTTGAAAATTAGGGTTTTCTCACCCTAATTGGCTATCCTGCTAGGGTTTTGGACCCTTGAAGCTATTTTTGTCCAATTGAGGCATGTTTTACATCGTTTTATTGTGTTTAGACATGTTTTTGGCCTCCTAGAGCCTTTTTGGACCTGTCGGGCTCCTTGTCCTCTTTCTTTCGTGAGATCACCCAAAAATTGAAATTTTCGTCCAATCTCTCGAGGGGGCAATATATTGGCATGTTTTCTCTCACCAAGCAGCGGTGGGGAAAGATTTTAAAAATAATTTTTTTTGGCTTTAATCAAGATTGTTTATTCTTTGAACCAACGCAACAAGTGCATTGCTTTAAAGAGGCGCAAAATGTAGACACATAAAATGTACCGATTGACATTGTGCACCTGATCCCAACTACTAACATAGTTTCACCCTAAATCATCCCTCGGTTTAACCATTTAATCAAATTTCCTTATTTGATTAAATTCATCAATTTCCTTCCCTTAATTAAATAAATCATTTTATCTAATTAAATCTCTCTTTTGTTAATTAAATCAATCAATCTAATCTAATTATCCCCATTTAATTAAATAGTCAATTTTATTTAATTAAATCTCTAAAGTCTATCTATTAAATTAAATAAATTAAAACCCTATTTAGTTTAATATAACTTCATCCCCTCAGTTAAATAAATCAAAAATCTTTATTTAATTCAATCTCTTATCACATTCCTCTCATATTTGATTTAAATAAATCCACAAATTTAAGTCAAATAGGTCACATCACTTAATCTCTTCATTAAATTAATTAACTTTGATTAATTTAATCTTCTATCATGTCCCATCCTCTAGCTTTTACCACTTGCACATGAAAATAATTTAATTGATTTATTAAATCTCTATTTTCCTCAACAAGGCATCTTTTGGGAATATTCTCCAAGTTTGAATTCAAAAATCCAAGTTGACATGTACATCCAACAAGGCATTTACTCTCTCTTGCATGTCCTTTGCCTTGAGCCAAGTGGCATTTAATGCATTTTTTCCTTCCCTCTTGCATGTCATTTCAACAAATTCAAAATTCAAAAATAGGCATTTATTGGCACAATCCTCAAAATTTGCACATCCTCCATTCACTCATAGGTTGAAAAGTGGCATCTTGCCATTGGATGAATGTTAGTCCCACATTTCTCTATTTTGGACATTCATCCTTCAATCTCATCTATAAATAAGAGGCTTCATTCCTCATTTTATCATCCACAATTTATGCAAAGTTACTATGCTCAAATATTTAGACATTTCCATCCAATATCATTGGATCATAGCTAGGTTATGTAGGTTTTTCCATTGGAGCACTCATCAAACATCAACAAAGTGGATCACTCATCAACATTCATCAACATACATCAATCTTACATCATAGGAATTGGGAAAGGGCCAATTTTCACATCAAATTGGCACCAATTCCCCCATGGGATCATGAGTTTGCTAGTTTAATTAGGATTCAATCTATTTTATTGTTTTCTCATTGTATTCTTCATTGTTTTTTTCCTAATTTGAACTTTGTGAATGGATTTCATGGGGAATCCTTGTTCCTGCTTGCATTACCTAATCTAATGTGTTTGTTCTTATTGTTTTGCAAGTATTGGGATTGGGGTTCACACAATAGTAAACCTTGAAACCCTCATATTACAAAGCCCTAAAATTTCTCTCTAAACCAACCACCATCATTGTGTCATAAAGAAAACAAGACTTGTGCTCCAAACCAACCATGCACTGTACACAAAATAATAAAACACAAACATAAATAGACATAGAAAAATCTCACTGAAAGTTGAAAAGCAAAAATGCTAATAAAAATTAAACACAAATACTTATTAATACAACCATAAAACTTGAATGAAATTCATCTTCGGCTCACAACCTCACCTCTTACATCCTTCCACATTTTGCATTCATCACTACAAGTGTGATGCAAACTATGACACATATGATATGAACAAAAAAATTTAATAGAAAAATTAGCTTAACCACCTTATGATGCAATGATGAAGAGAAAACCACTCTCACCCAAATTTCACTAAACTAAAATTACAAAAAGACTCCATGACGATTAACTCCAAAATTGACAATTACTTGTGTCAATTTTAATCAACTTACAATCACAAAAATTACATTCAAATTGAAAAACAAATCAACTATATTCATTGATTAGATTTCATGAAAGTTACATTACAAAACTTTGATAAATCCATTGCCTCCCTGGTTCCAATCTAACTCTTTGTATTCCCTCTCAATGGTTTGATTTCCATACTCTAAGAAGTCTTGCAGCCTCTTACTTATACGTTGGCTACCACATTCTGCAATGTTCCACATTCTTCCATTGAATTTCCTCTTCCTACGAGCATGGTCCCTTCACCAATCCTCTCCTCCTATAGACCTTCCTTCCCACTCACCTCTACCCATGTGAGCTTCATCCTTTTTATCACAAGTTTGATAAGCTACGATAACTAATTTTTGTGTGTTTCATTTTATGCAAGTTGAGTTTCACTACTTTCACACCACCTATGGATGTATTGACCAACTTAAGCTTTTCCAAGTCCATGTGTGGAGATAATATGTTGCACTTTATTCTACCACACAACAACATTTTCTTCCTTCCAATGGTTCATTCCTTGGCATCTTCCTCCTATCAAAAATTTATACCACTGACTCTTTCATAAGTATGCACCATCTTTAGCTCTTTGAAATTACCATTCATTTCCATCGTTTGGATATATTCATTTAATTTAGGTCTGCATATGTGACACTTACACAACCCCTATTTCCCTCAACCATGCCCATCCCTCCACCGTTTCTCCTTTGTTTTCTGTAAACCTTTCTCCTCTGCGCCATCTAATCATTCTATTATGTTTTTATTTTAATATACATAAGGAATGCAAATACAATTGTATTGAATCAAATATAAATCTCATCCTTGTGCTCTTTTCTCATCTTAATGATGGATCACAGAGTGTGATCTGAAATGTTAATGAAAAAATTATCACATAATCGAATCCAAAAATCTTTTAGCAAATCTAAATATCCTTATGGCACCAACAAAGGAGAATTATAGTTTCTCTTTTTACCCGCAACCTCCTCTCTTCTTGACCACTTCTATCCCTTACCTCCCCCTCTCATTTGAATTATGGTATTAAAAAAAAATTCGGTGGAAGAGGGGAAGGTGAGGTGTTTCCTCTCAATGAGTAGTTTAAGTGAAACATATTCCCCTTCAAATGGTCTCTTGATATTCCTAAAAACAATTGATTAAAAATTATATTCACAAAAGAATATATTCCACTGTGTCATCTTGAAATCAATTGGTGTTGGAATCAAATTAAATCTTCCAGTACATACAAAAGAAGCAAACATAATGCATCCATCAACTAAAAATCATCGTCAAATCTAGAATGGAGACTAGATTCTACCATAAAAATATTTTTTCATGAAATCTTACCAGACCTTGAAACTATCATTTTTTTGGTGATGCCAATCACACATGGACCTAGATGCTCCTGCATCAGACAACTCAAGTAAGAAATTTGTGAGCATGGGCTCACAAAGGTGGAGCTAAGTGATAGGATCACCCTTCGAGACTGCAAACAATCTCCAATGAACTCCATTGTTGATAGCCTGACCTCCTCTACCAAATTATTCATCTTCTCTCCATGCCCTCCTCTAGCACGTCTTTACTACACTCATCCCTTGTAACCTCCATGCTACAATCATACCTCAATTCTCATCAATATTCCACTTCATCTACTATAATATGCCATTATCACAACACTTTTCTTAATGTTTCTCACTCTCAACTGCTCAGTACTCTACACACCTGCAACAATACTTTTGAGCTTCTCACTCACGCTTCCAACTCTACACTTTCTAGCCCTCAATCATTCAGAACTACACACTTGTAACTATACTTTTGAGCTTCACTCGTGCTTCCTCAATCCATAGGTTCCATCACAAGCTATCTCACATTTGACGATCTACTTATGCCCCCAAAACCTCTACTCACTTCCCCCTCCATCTGTAGGTCTTGGTGTGAATTGCCTCTCAATCAGCACTCTTCTTGCACACTCAATACCACAAGCTCTAATACCATTCGATGAAGAGAAAACCACTCTCAACCAAATTTCACTAAACTAAAATTACAAAAAGACTCCATGATGGTTAACTCCAAAATTGACAATTACCTGTATCAATTTTAACCAACTTACAATTACAAACATTACATTCAAATTGAAAAACAAATCAACTATCTTCATTGATTAGATTTCATGAAAGTTACATTACAAAACTTTGACAACTCCATTACCTACTAAGTTCCAATCCAACTCTTTACATTCCCTCTCACTAGTTTGATTTCCATCCTCCAAGAATTTTTGTAGCCTCTTCCTTATACATTGGTCGCCACATTCTGCAACATTCCACCTTCTTCCATTGAATTGCCACTTCCAATGAGCATGGTCCCTTCATCCTCCATTCATTCGAACTACTCAACTCTTACCCTATAATTTTCCAGATCACACATGGTTTATTTAATCCCAACCCATATGCCATGGCCTCTTCAATTTGTCTCCTCCTATGAACCTTTCTTCCCACTTTCCTCTACCCACACAAGCTTCATACTTTTTATCACAGGTTTGATAAGCTACAATAACTAATTTTTGTGTTTCATTTTATGCAAGTTGAGTTTCACCACTTTAGCTAAAGATGTATTGACTGGCTTAAGCTTTACCAAGTCCATTTGTGGAGATAATACATTGCACTTTATTCTCCCATGAAAAAACATTTTCTTCCTTCCAATGGTTCATTCCTTGACATTTTCTTCCTTTCATAAAAAATCTTTACCACCGAGTCTTTCATAAGTTTTCATCATCTTTAGCTCTTTGAAATTGACATTCATTTCCATCATTTGGATGCATTCATTTCATTTGGGTCTATATATTTGACACTTACACAACCCCTATTTCCCTCAGCCATGCCCATCCCTCCACCATTTCTCCTCTATTTTTTTAAAAACCTTCTCCTATGTGCCATCTAATCATTCTATTCTATTTTTCTTTTAATCTACATAAGGAATGCAAATACAATTATATTGACTCAAATCTAAATCTCCTTATGGGACCAACAAGGGAGAATTGTGGTTTCTCTTTTTACCCATGACCTTTCTCTTCTTGACCGCTTCTCTCCCTTACCAACCCCTCTCATTTGAATTATGGTGTTAAAATAGAGTTTGGTGGAAGAGGGGAAGGTGAGGCATTGCCTCTCAATGAGTGGTTTAATCGAAACATATTCCCCTTCAAATGGTCTCTTGATATTCCTAAAAACAACTGATTAAAAATTATATTTGTAAAAAAAAAAAAATTCCAGTGTCAACTTGAAATCAATTGGTGTTGGCATCAAATTTCATCTTACACTTACAAAAGAAGCAAACATAATGCATCCATCAACTGGAAATCACTGTCCAATCTGGAATGGAGACTAGATAAAAAGATTTGTTTTCATGAAATCTTACTGAACCTTGAAATTATCATTTTTTTTGGTAATGTTGATCACATGTGGACCCAAATGCTTACATCATGCAACATCAATTTAATGAGTTGGTTGTCAAGAAACTTGTGCATTAATTTTTTTACTTCCTTACAATATGCATAAATAGAAACATTGCCTAAAAAACCAAAATAGTTTAATTTTTTTCTTGTTTAAGTAAAATTACAAAATCATATCACACTTTTGACCAATTTATCAACACAAATGAATTTAAACATTTCCAACTAAAAATCAATTTTGGTCAAACATATTGTCTAGCTAGATTCATTCTAGCTAAGTTAGATATGGGTGACAACCTTTCCAAGTGGGATTGTCCACTAAATCCACATTTTTCTCCACTTTGGGTCTAATTTGCCAAAAAAATAAATTTATTCAAAAAACTTAAAGTTTCAACAACTCATAGTCTTATAAATAACATTTAAAAATATATATATAAATACCCTTTTATAGAACTATAAGTGTAACTTTCAAAATAAAAATAAAAATTAGTAGTTTAATTATTATTTATATTTTATTTTTACTTTTATTAAAAGCAAGTCATCAACACCAAAATATAAGGTTGAATATTTTATCAAGAAAAAACAATAAAATTTATTTATAAAAAAATTATAATTCAATAAAGAAAAGATTCTATTTAAAGATGACATTTTTGTTTTGATTTTGAATATACAGTTAAAACAAAAGGTGATGTCCCATGAAAATAGTTGTCTTCTATGCACACACATTTATATATATATATATATATATATATGCACACACATTTATATTTATATATATATATATATATGGAAAAAACAACACCATGCATTAAAGTTTCAAGTTATAAATATACAAAAAAATTGAAAGAAAAAATTACTACATAAAGAGTGACATCACATGCAACTAAATCATAGTATATATTTTAAAAATATATATATATATATATAAATTATTTTTTATTTTTTAAAAAATTTACAAACAAAAATATATGCATTTCATTAGTTTACATCATTTCAAAATTCTAAACATGTATGTCACTTTCTAGTTATTCAAGTTAAAAAGTTGGATCAATGTTGGTCATTTCCTTTACAAAAGTGTGCCACAACTTTGTACTTCCCCTGCCTACAATATGCATACATAGAAACATTAGAAAGTGATTTAATTTTTTACTTAATGAAATTTGATTAATTAGCCACAATGAAAGTTGTATGCATAAAAACATTAGAAGATAGTTTTTTTTTTGCTTAATGATATTTGATTGGTTGTAGCTTTTCCCTTATTTCTAAATCAAAAAATTATTAAAAAACACTAGCTAAATTTCCACATGCTAATTAGAATGTTACAAATCCTTATATCTAAAAACAAAAAATAAATATAAATTTTAGACCAACTTTAAGAAACTCAGTTTTTTTTGCAATTGAGATAGATTAATGCAAAAAGTGAATCCAATAATATTTCTATGAAGTGTAAAAGTTAATAAAAGATGTGCAATATAAAATGTTATATCAACAACTATATTTGTTAATACTTGGTCATTTATGTCACTAAAGGTATGGTGTGATGGTTAAAGTGTGGTCATATAGATCCAAATCCTTATCAAATCATTGAGCTTGTGGGTTTTGTTCATTTATTAGATTAGTACATACATCAATTTGAATAATATTGTAATGTTGAAATAAAACCCTCATATTTGGTTTCGCTAGCTAAACTTGATCAACATCTAAACAAATAATTTTTAAAAACTACTAATCATTTTTATTTTTCCATGCAATTCTAAAATAATAATGCTATCTAATATGTTTTGGAAATCTAGAACCAAATATATCAAATTCAAGTAAAACTAAATTATTCACAATAATTTGTTGACTTCTAGAATAATGCTCCTTGCACCATGTGAAAAAAAATGTTATAAAGTATTCCTTTTTATTTTTTAATGTAACTTCTCTTACAAGAATAATTATCATTTACATTTAAAACTCGGTAATGAATAATCCCCATTAGTTGAATTAAATATTTCTCCTTACAAAGATCTTGTTCCAATTCTACTCATTTAAATGTTGGGGAAACCAAATCATAATGGTGGTCCTCTTCCACATTCAATAAATTATTAATAATAATAACAATATAGTTGCTTATTAACTTATTGCCAATGTGATTTTTTATTCTTTCTTTATGATCATGTTTAGTATGATACCCCTTGGGGTGTATTTTTATTACCAAAGAGTTTAATGTCCTTGGTGGGTCTTTAAAATTTGGACTTTATTGAGACATTTTAGTATTATTTTAATTTTGTGGGCTTGCATAGCATCGTATAGTTTGACATTTTTATATATCCACTTTATCAATTAATTAATTACAAATTGATGTTTCAATAAATTAATATAAAAAGAACAATTAGAATAAGGGGAAAAAATGTCCATCTATTATCATGTACTTTAAATGTGGGCGAATTATGACATCTTTTAAAAGGTGCATAGAGGCCATGTTTCCAACTAAACCATTGTTTACACTTTCTTTTCCTTTCAATCTTTCTTTTTTCTAAATTGGTTTTCATGCTTTTTCTATAGAATGGATATGGTATATATTGTGTTTATAAGGGAATAGGTGGTATTTAAATCATTAAATATTTTATTGTAATTTAGTTTTGAAAAAGATTTATTTATTTTTTAATACGGTTAATGTTTTTGAGTAATTAGCAAATGTAAAGGGATTGGAAAAATTTAAAAAATATATTCTTTAATTTTAATTCAATTCATTTAAGATTAAGATGTAGTTCTCATAGATTCTTAGGATCCCTTCAGTATTGATGTCATGGTTAGTCTCCCTCATCACATGGACAGACTTCTATCTCTCAGTATGATTACGACCTCCTTGGTTATGATAGTCGAAGGTTTCCCCACTTGGACCTTATTATTTCCCCTATGTTCACAACTTGGGTGATTAAGAAAATAAAAAGTCAAAGAAGATAGTATTGCATGTTGGGAGTCCATTCCTAATGGCCAAGATCTCCCAGATGGCTAGGATAAATCCCCTAATAATGATCCCCCAACTCCTACTACTAGTATCGCTCTTGTTGCTTAATGATTTGTATGCTTTTGTTTATTTTTAGACTTTGATATTAACTTTTTGGGTGTGATTCGTTTGTGTTTATATTAAATGTGAGTTGTGTATAGTATTTGTATATTTAATACAACATTACTCATCATTAAAAAAGCTACTCTCTTGATCTAATGTTGGAACATTAATTTAAATTTTTGAACTGTAGTATTTTAATTTTAGTGAAAAAAATTGTACATACATTTAAACTTCTCCTACAACATTTCAAATTTAGCAAGCAATAAAATTTTAAAAAATATCACATCAAACTTCCTATTTGTAGATGAATGGTAAGATTATAAACATAAGTTATTAATAAATAATTAATTAAAGAATATAAAATAAAATGAACAAATATCTAATAGTTAAGAATTTGTATATATTTTAAAAATAAATGATAGTAAAATATTAATTATTTATAGAAGTTTTTCAATTATTTTTATTTTAAATTGTGCCCATATAAATAAGTGGAAGGCATAAAAGTGTACACCTTACATTCTTATACTTCTATCTTACATCATTTTGTATGAATATGGTTATCTTATGATCTCAATACTTAATTTGTCTCTCTAGATATATTAGTTGAAGATATTTTTGAACCATTATTCTTATATGTAAATTCTATTACTTCAAAGCATGACTACTCTTTTTATCAAGGTTTTTACCTTCTTGGACAGGGTCATTCAACCGCCCACTTTTTTAGTCCTCTAATTTTGAATTTTAAACCTCCAACTTTACCAAACGAAATTTTCAAAATATGATCATTATCTGTGAGCTTGTGTGCCAAAATTCTTAAGTTGTGTGTTTATTTCTTATATTTAAAGTATTGTATTCAATGATTTTTGTTGGAGAAGCCATGATTTGAATGCAACAAAATAACCTTCCACTAATGAAATAAAATAAGCACAATAAGATGTCTATCATATAATACGAAGATTGTGTAAATTTACAATGAGAGTCTTGCACATATAAGCAAGGTATAGGAGGTAGAAGGGTAGGAGCTAAATGACTTACTACCCCTCTAAAGGTGCAACATGTGTATGCTCCTATGGCAAGTGCATGAGCATGTGTGAAGTGTGCATGAACTAGGTGTCTCAAAATGTAAGTACATGTGTCTCAACCACATGAAGTGAGATAAAAAAAAAAAGGTCCCAAAGTGGAGACTTAACTAGCATGAATAGGATTCTCTTAGGTAGGCTAAAATATAACTATTTTTATTATGTCACTATTTACACTAACAATTTAAACCATTGACTCAACATAACAATATATGCATTTGGTTATATAAGTCTTAGACCAATCTCAATTGTATTAGTATCAACATTATTTGTTTAGCATTTATTTAATCTTGTTGTCTCAACTTGGGAGCTTGAGTTCTAGTAAAAAAAAATTGGGGATCTTCTCTTTGCCCATAATAGACTTCCAAATATGATCTTCAATACCACTAATTTCTTAGATGAAAGACAAATACCAAAAGTGAAATTTAATAGTAAACATAACTACCTAGATCAAAGCATGTCATGATCAAACCATAGTTGGTCTAGTCCCAAGCATAACAAAGTTTAGAGGAACCTTATTACAATCTCTCGATCACTATTCAAATTCTATATTTTAGTTTTTAATTTTCTATTTTAAAATGCTAATTGATTGAAATGATTAAAGTTAAAAGATTGACCATAAACTAGATAATCTTTATTTCCATTTCAATTATCTATGTTTCAATTTATTGAAATGTTTGTTATTCCTATCTTAACTCATTAAAAACATAACAAGTTAAATTTTATGTAAGGTGCTTTTTATTTTCTTAAAATAGATTTACATAAATCTTAAAATAATTATTCAATATTTCATTTATATTAAGATTATTGGATTATTTTCAATCTTTGTAGTTTTTCATAACTTTTTTTTTATATAATATTTTTATTTTTTAAATCTATTGTAAACATCTAAAAATGACTAATGGATTTTCATCTTATCATTTATTCTATTTATATTGAAAAAATATTTTTTTATTATTTAATTAAGTTAGCATTTTTCTCTTTTCATCCATAATAATTAAATAATTTTTAATTATTTAATTAATTCATCTCTTATCATTTTCTCTCCAACATTAATCAAAAATAATTTACTTAAATTAAATCTTTTTTATGTATAATTAAATAAATTTTTAAAATTATTTATTAGCTAACACACATCTTTTAACTAAATTAAAAAATAATTTATTTAAATTAAATATTTTCCTCTATAATTAAATAATTTTTAAAAATAATTTAGGATAAAAATGGTGAGTGTGGGAGGATGTGAAGGCACGTAAACAAAATGCAGGTTTGCATCTTGTGGAGTCATTGGATCAAAAGGGTTGCAATAGCAGGCAATTTGAAGATGGCTCCCCTTCAAAAGGAAAGAAAGGAGTGCACAATGAGGTGCCATTTCAGGAAACGATAGTCAGCAGAAGTCTAAATGGTGAATTGAAGCATGACAAGCAGTAGGATGTAAACCCTTACAGCTACAAGTCTAGGAGCAACAACAATAGGAATAGGAGGCAATGGTATAAAATTGTGGGTGCAAGCGGTTAGGGAAATAAGGAGAAGCAAGCATCCATGAGGAATCCCCGCTTTGATCAACCTAGGTTTCTATATTCAAGGGCCCAATCAAGTGACAAGTCCCACTTCTCTCAAGGTGGGAATCATTATTCCAAGTCAAAGAATCGAGCATCTTTGGTAATTGGTGTTGATATGTTACTGCCCTCTATTTCAATTCTTTAATAATGGGGATAGGTGATCCACTGGTACAAGGGGCATCTGAATTGGGATAGCTTCATCCATTGCTGGTAAGGTCACCGGAGCCCAGAAATGAAGTTCAAAGTGCTAGATAAAGGGTTTTTTTGTGGTAGTTTTCCCTTCAACTCAAATTCGGGAGGAAATTATCAAAGGTGTTTGGTTGATGGATGATTTTGGAGTCTACATCCACAAGTGGAAGGTAGGATTCAATCCTCTAAAACATCAATAGGAATGGATCCAAGATTGGTATAAACTACCTAATCTCCCCATGGAATTTTGGCAACCAAGGATATTGGAACATATTGGCGATCTCTTGGGTAAATTCATTTGTGCAGAAGAAAGGGTTTGTGCAAATGAGTTGAGTACCTATGTTCACATTTGTGTGGAATGCAAGCACCATAGTCCCTATTGGAAGGAGATAGAATTGACCATGGATTGGGGCACCCTCATCCAACCCAGGGTTTTGGATTTTGACCCTAGCTATGTGTTGTTGGATACCTTTGTATGGTATTCTCCAAACTCGATGAGTTTTGAGTCACCTCCGCAGGTGGTAGCACAAGTGGAACAAAAAAAGGGATAGTGTGTCACAGAAGCCTGACTCATTTTTGCCTCTGCCTGAGCCCCCTAATGTAGTCGACAAGTATTTTGTTCCTATGTCGGCTCTAGAAAGGGAAGAGTCATTGCCTTATCAATTGGAAAATAAGGATTTTATTAATGCCAAGATCTCTAATGCCCTAGAGATGGTGCATCCCAAAGTGGATGATCTAGATTCACTCATGGAGGTAGGATATGAGATGCTTGAATTAGCGATGGCTACAAAATTAGGATCGTTAAAGGAAGTCAATGGTGAGTTGGGGGTGGCTAGTGACTGTGGTTGTCAAATGGAAATAGTTGGTCAAGTCCTGGATGGTGTGCTGATGTAGGTGGATAAAGAAGAGCTAGGGTTGAATGGGGATAATGACACCTTCCTAGTGGATTTTGATCCTACTTCAGAATGGGAATTCAAGGTTGGATCCAAGGCAGTTGGGTTGCAACTCCCACCTAGAGATCAATTTTAGATCGATGGCTTGGCATTAGATGTGGTCTTTGCTCAAGATTCGAGGCAGGATCAAGAGTTTACAGCACTGGAAATTGGCTTGGCTCCCCCTCAAGCCCCAAAGGGATTAGGTTTGGGATAGAAAGAGTTGGGGAAAACCTCCCTAGATTGTGGGGAAAAGAAGAGGAGAGGAAGAATTCCCAATCAAGAGAAACTTAAGTGGGATGGTGAGGCTAGAGGATAGTTGAAAATCAATGAGTTATTGAAAGTAGGGAAGGGTGAATCCCTTCCTGAATAGCCATGAAAATCATATCGTGGAATGTTAGGGTCATTAATGCCCCTAACAAACGATGCCTCATCCAACATGAAATGGAAAACTTCCAAGCAGATATCTTCTTGCTTTAGGAAATGAAGCTTGGTTCTTTCGAAAAGGACTGCTTTGTGAAAAAAATTAAAAATTGAATTGGTTTTGGTGTGGATGCGGTGGGTTCCTTAGGTGGAATCATTACTCTATGGTGACCACAAAATGTTTGTATTGAAGATATTTCTTCTAACAAGTGTTGGATGGCTTGTAAGGTTAGAATTTTGGTCTCTAATCTACGATTTATTTTGATCAATGTATATGGGCCCATCTCTTGCATCCAAAAAAGAGAGGTGTGGAGAGAGCTTAGCCTATTATGTGAGCAACAACTAAATGAATTTTTCATTCTGTGGGGAGATTTTAATGTCATTCTTAAGGAAAAAGACAAAAAAGGTGGTGTGGCTTGCAGGACACAATCCCAAGTTGATTTTGAAGGGTTCGTTGAGTAAAATGTGTTGATGGAGATCAATACAAGCAATGGTCACTTTGCATGGTCTAACAGAAGAATGGGCCTCTACAATATTTCAAAATGTTTAGATAGATTTATCTTCAAAGGGGATCTGCGTAACTTTGCCTTCAATTTGGAGGGAAGAATTCTTCCTAGAGTAGGCTTTGATCATTTCCCAATGGAGCTAATCATTGAAAGAGAATGCTCACCCATTAGATGTACTTTTAAATTTGAGAACATGTGGTTTCAGGATCCACATTTCTTGGATCTAATGCAGCAATGGTGGTCAAAATGTAGACTGGTTGGGTCTAAAATTTTCAATGTAGTGACAAAGTTGAAATGGTTCAAGCAATGTTTGAAGGATTGGAATTGGGAACATTTCAAAAATATTTTTGGCACTAAATGAAGAGGTTATAATTAAAGGGATGGATGCTGACAACTATCAATAGGAAAATTACTTGTTGGGAAAACTAAATGACTTTTTGGCTAAGGAGGAGATCTTTTGGAGACAAAAATCAAGAAAAGTTTGGCTAAAGGGTGGTGATAAGAACTCCAAGTTCTTTCATGTCTCCATCAAAGCAAGGAGAGCACATAACAAAATAACAGTCATTAGAGATGGTGAGGGAAAGGATCTTGACAAGATTGATGATATCAAGGCTGCCTTAATGGATTATTTTCACTTGGTTTTGAATGAGCAAGGGGGATCCCATCTCTTAGAGCAACAAGCATTTTTGGGAACCATCCCTCGCATCATCACAAAGGAACAAAATTATTTTTTAAACAACAACTTCTCAAAAGAGGAAATCAAAAGTGCTCTCTTCCAACTACACTTGGACAAGGCCCCATGCCTAGATGGTTTTCCTACTAGATTTTTCCAAAAATGTTGGGAAATTTTGGAAAAGGACATAGTGGACACAATTGAAGACTCAAGGCATTTAGGCGGATTTCTCAAAGAGACCAACAACACCTTCATCACATTAATCCCCAAAAAGGACAAGCTTGATTCCATTGAGGACTTTTCACTAATCTCCTTATGTAACACTCTTTATAAGATCATTGCCAAAGCCACTACAAGTAGGATCAAGCAGTTTTCCCTTAGATCATCTCAAAAGAGTAAACTGGGTTTGTGTCAGGTAGGTCCATCTTTGATGGGATAATCATTGTCCAAGAGACTATTCATTCAATCCAACATTTGAAGAAATCTGCCATGTTAATTAAACTTGACATCAAAAAGGCATATGATAAGGTTAACTGGAGCTTCTTGTGCAAAGTCTTGGAGGATTTTGGTTTTAATAAGCAATGGATGGATTGGTTGTTCGAGTGGTTATCATTCCCAAGGTTTTCAATGTTGCTTAAAGGCTCTCCTAAAGGATTCTTCAATGCTTTGAGAGGTCTTAGATAGGGGGACCCCATGTCCCCCTTTCTCTTCACTATCATGGATGAATCCCTTGGTCGAGCTCTAACAAAAGCAAGAACTGATGGTAGGTTGGAAGGAATTCAAATTACCAAGGACATTCCAGAAGTCACGCATCAACATTTTGCTTATGATAACATGTTATTATGCATTTCAACCCTCAAGGAGGCAAAGACATTCAAGTAGATTCTCAACAAATATGCCAAAGCATCTAGCCAAGAGGTAAGTCAGGCTAAGTTTGAAGTCTTCTTTTTTAATACTAGCATCCCTAGAGAAATGCAAATCCTTCAAATTCTAAATTTTCATAGAGGAAAACTACCATGTAAATAACTAGGCCTTCCTTTGGTCAAAGGCGTGCAGCCAAGGAAAACTTGAGAACTAATAATAGAGAAAATCAAATCCAAATTAGCCTCTTGGAAGCATAGGTGGTTGTCTTGGGATGGAAAGTTAAGAATGTTGAAGTTGTTCATTGTTGCTTTGCCCATCTACTCTTTATCATGCCTACCACTAGTTGTTGGTGTGAACAAAAACATCAATTAGCAAATGAAAAATTTCTTTTTGCAAGAAAACTTTGACCAGAACAAATTCCTGTTGTTCAAATGGAAGAAACTATGTGAGTTGAAAGAAGCAAATGGGGCAGGCATCAAAAATTTTCTTAGGAAAAACTAGGCCTTAGGGGTGAAATTGGTTTAGGCAATCTATACAAATCAAGACCTCAAGTAGGTTCAAATTTGAAAGGCCAAATATCTTGATGAAGACGAGCTCAACATGTTCACCTCAAGAAATTTGTTGAAAGGTTCAAGAATTTGGAACTTTCTTTGTAATTGTAGACGATTGATCTCAAAGTATCTCACTTGGGAGGTAAAGGATGGGTAGAAGGCATTATTCTAGGAAGATTCATGGCAAGGTTACAAAAATTTGGTGGACAGGGAAGACTTTGACTAAGTAAGAGTTGTTACCCAGCTCGCTTGGGGCACCAAAGTAAGGGATTATTGGATGGTGAACTAGGCAAATGATTGTCCAAAGTATAAATGGAAAATTTTAGATGGGCTTGGATTGGATCCAGGGTTGGTTGGTCGATATGAAGCTGAAATGGTTAGGTGCAAGATTTGGTCTAGATAGGAATGTGACACACTTCACTAGCATACTTCCCCCAATGAATTTTATTTAGTAAAAGAAGGCTACAAGGTGTTGTCAAATGCAAACTAGACTGAGTCTAAATTGTTGATCAAGCTCTGCAAAGTCTTGATTGCATCCCCAAGGCGAGGTTATTCTTGTGGGCTACAATGCAGAACCAATTCCTAACTATAGACAGATTTGTGAAGTTAGGTTATCCAGGGCCATCTAGATGCATTCTTTGTAAGCAGGCAGAGGAAACAACCAATCATCTATTCATCAATTCTACCTTTGCTCAATATGTATGGGTTTGGCTTCATGCAAAAATTCAATGGAATTTCGTCATGCCTAATAATCTCTTGTACTTTATGACAAGTTGGCCTTTTCTAAAAAGGAATGCAATTTTTAGTGCACTATGGGTGACTTTTCCATCAGTGGTGGTGTGGGAGATTTGGAAAGAAAGGAACCACCAAATCTTTCAAGACAAAGCCATGCAGTGTGAGTCTTTTCTCAATAAATTCAAAGTGAGCATAGTTGAAACCATCAATTCAAGGGTGGTTTACCTCAAAGGACGAAGTAGCATGTCAATAACCTGGGATGCTTGGATGGTTAAGTGTTGGCATGGTCTCAAGTTCCCACCTCAATAGGGTGTTGGTGGAAAATTGAAAGATAAATCAAGGGAAAGGGTGGTTTGGACCCCTCCACCTGAAGGCTAGTTCAAATTGAATTTCGATGGTGCCTCTTGAGGCAACCCTAGCACTTTAGGAGTTGGTTGCATAATCAGAAATTGGCAAGCCAAGACAATAGGGAGGCTTTCCCCACCTTTATCAATTGGAATAAATAATGTGGTTGAACTGGAGGCACTTGTTATGGGTTTGGAATTCTGCAAAGAAATCAATATAAGGTGAGTCATAATTGAAGGAGATTCTTCCATAGTTATAAATGCCCTTAGAACTAAGCATATGGTCAATTGGAAACTCTTAGCAAGATTGGAATTGGAATTAAAACTCATGGAAGGTTTTGAGGCAACAATCACAAATCATATATTGTAGGAAGGTAATAAGGAAGTTGATGAATTATCTAACTAGGGAGCATATGGAAACAACTTCAAACTCTCTCAAGCATATGTAGAATAACCTTCATTCTTGTGGGTGGATGGGTGGTGAACCTCCATGGAGGGTTTGACATAGCGGCAGGATGCAGTGGCATAAGGCTCGTTGGCTCTAGCTAAGCTAGACAACAAGTAATTATGAGGATTTTAAGCCGACAAATTTTGCAAGATCAGATGCCATCCTCATTTACACCAAGGGGGTAGGACATTCCTATTTTATGGCCTTGACATGACTCTTCAGCAGCTCACAAGGTGACACATATGCATGGTACAACATGCCAGGAAAGGGTGGCACAATGGCATTCAATTTATTCCAATGAAGGTGATGATCTCCACATTCTGTATTTGTTAAAGTTTTCATTCCAAAGGCTTCACTTGGGTGAGAAATAATTATGGAGAAGGATGTGAAGTATATAATGTTTAAATCAGTCAAGGTGTTATCTGCCTTTGGGAATGACACTCCTATTTTCCTGGATTGTGGTGTGAGGCGAGCTGGTTTGAAAAAACTCAAGGACTAGAGGCTCAAACGAATTCTTCTGGAGTTTGATCCCCTGACGATGGTCGTGGTCAAAATGGTTTTGCACCAAGAGCATGTGGCCTATAATGAAATGGTTTGAGTCAATTCCCACATAGTCTCTTTTTTTTTGGCATCTCTACTTGATCAAAGCACCCCCAAAAACCTAGCTCGAGCGATGATGAGCAAGCTCTTCAAATCCAATCTCCTAGGTGGCATGGAAGAGGTTATTTCTTCCTCAATTCTCAGCTCTAGCGTGTCACATTTGAAAGATTTGGAAATGCTCAAAACTCCTGGTGTAGTGGTTCAATTTTTTCTACTTCTATTGGAGCCAAAAGGGTCAGTGTTGGTCAAGCATTGGATGGTGGCTACAGTTGGGGTGGAGTATCTAAAGAAAGCTCTTAAGGTGGTGGAGATTGAGGATTTGGGTTGGGTGGAGGAATTCAACAACTTCACCCACCTCAATGGCTATTTGTGACTTTGGGTTCGTGGTTGTCTGGTGCTGGTGTTTTGGCTTCTTCGGTCGATGTCGGCTCTTGGAGGTGGTTTGGTCATTTTTTTGGTGATGTTTGGGTGGATTTATTGGCCTCTAGTGAGGCACAAAATGGGTCTAGTTCAGGTAGCCTACAAATTCTGAAGTATATTTATTACTTGTTCATTCTAGTTTTTTGGCTAGTTGGGAAATCTATTGCTAGGGTTTCATGAATTTCTCCTGCAATGGCAGAAAAACTATAATTTTTGAATTCTTTTAATACAATTTCCTACTTATGTACCAAAAAACAAAAAATTAAAAATTAGCTAATTAGCTAACACTCTTCTTTTAAATAAATTAAAATAATTTATTTAAATTTAATATTTTATTCTAAAATAAATAAATTAATATTTATTTATTTCTCCAACTATCATTTTCAATTAATTTTTTTTTTAATTAAATTCTTAGATAATCTTTCCCTCCATCAAATTCAAATTTTAGGTCTTACCCTATCTTTAATTTTCCTATCAATTGATCTCACAAATCAATCTCCACCATTGATCAAATGTCAAGTGAAACATATAATAAGAGGCTTTCATTTCATTCATATCCCCTAACACTTTTATTATAAAAAATCTCTCTAACACTCTTATCACTATTAAGTATTCATGTGTTATCAAGCATTATAAAACATTTATCATTGTCATTTATCAAGAATAGGTATCATTTATCTTTAATAATTTATCATGATCATTGTATCATATTATTATTGTTCTTTCATAGTTCGTTACTCTAAAGAACAACCAACAATGGAGAAAATTAAGATCTTAGCTATGATGACTATGCATGTTATCTAAATTATATATTATGAGCCAAGATCTTGAACTTCATTGTGTGACTATGGGAGTGCGAATTTTGTATTTGCAA